>VKOC01002792.1:0-44804 GCA_009364415.1 Spea multiplicata | reverse complement strand
GGGAGTGCAGCAAGAGGAGGAGGTAAATGAGGTAAAAGTCTAGCATCCATAACCAAAGAATGCCTGCACTGGTCTGCATGCAGAAGGAGCACCGCAGCTCGAGCAAAATGGACTCCAACATGCATTAAAAAATAAAGGTATCATTTGGGGGTAGACGTTAAAAATTCAAGTTCTAGTATCTTAGTAGATATATCATTGTTCAATATAAAAAGTAAACAACACATCTACCATTATATAATGATATATAAAAATGTTTAGAATTTGCCCCCATATAATCACTATATCCGTAATTGTGAGATTAGTGAAAGTTTGTGACAGTAAATTCTTCTAGTTTGAGGGGGGGAAAATTGAAGACGAGTTGTAAATTTCCAACGTACATCTAGGTACACAACTGCTGTGAAAAAATACATTTAATTCTGTGATACCTAAGACACTTGGGATAGGAACACATCCAGGGCTGGGTATATTAAGACTGGTAGTTGTCATATAACTTAAATTTGAACTATTGGTGAAAATGAAGTGTGTTTCCGAAGGTAACTAATGTATTATATTAATATATTAATACTTTTTGCCTTTCTGTTCGATTGCTGTTAAAAAAATTTATTCTTTTTACACAAATAACATTTAACTCTAATTACACTTTACCATATTTTACATTTCTGCAGTTCAATAATATATATATTTCATAATATATATATACTATATATATGCGTATGTAGAATTTATAATACTAGCATATACTATATAATTACAGTACTAATAATATAATCGATAGTATTTATATGATATTATCATGTATACATTTTTGTATTATTATAAATTTAGCTACAGTATTTATGTGTAATTTTTTTTTTTACCGAAAGAGTAATTGCGTTATTGAAAATTTCAGCTCTATAAATGAATGAAAACTCACCAAATTTTCATTCATTGGTTCAGATACATTTTTCAGGCTTACTTTTAAAGATGTAGCATTTAATTTTATTCCATAATTTATAAATTTAGACAGTCACAGAGAAACATACTTTAAAATACCAGAAGAATAGCAGAAGATGATCTTAACCTGTATAATGAATACTACAGAGACAGAGGTTAGCCCTTTTATATGTAAATTATGCTCTTCATTAAATACTCAAGTATAATTAATTTCCTTTGGTAAGTAGACCAGAGGACCAAGATATTTGATCATTTAAGGATCCATATAAAATAAAAGCTGTCAAAGCTAATATTACATTTTTAATGGTGTTTTGATAACCTTTATTGAAAAAGATAGAACAACAAACCATCTGATTCTATCTGATGGATATACAGTAAGTGTTGGCATTACATTACTATGTAACTGGTATTGTACAAATACGTTCTGCCATGGAAAGGGTTAATAGTTACAATATGTTGTCAGACCCATGCACTTATTATCTTCCACGTCATAAAGAGTTTATGTATTACTGTAGGAGATTTGGCATGGGATTCAATTCTACAAGAAAAAGTTTCCTTTTTTTCATACATTTGTGCCTTTTCAGTTGTTTTAAGTACAAATTTGTTCCACAATGGGATGTGACAATTACGTGAATATTTTCACAATGTTATGTATCACAACTTGACCTCTCTGGGGTTAAAACGGTGTACACAATATTTTTGACTTGACTGAGATTTTTTTTCCACTCCATGCATCTGCAAACTCCATTTCTTTCTTATTGCTCAATTAGTGTGAAACAAATAAGAGAACAAAGGTGGCACTTTGTATCCAGATAAAAGGAAACTCAACAGCTTTTAACTTTAACCCTTGGCTTGGCAACATAGAGGATTCTGTTGCTAGACTAAAGCTTTTCTCATTCTCAGCAAGCTCTGTGTATTATCAAATATTACTTTTTGATAATACCTGAACAACCTATTGTTGGAAATGAAGAGGTTTCTTGATTGTAAATTCATTCCAGTAGGACTCTCTCCACCTTTTGTTTCTTTTAATCCAAATTGTTTTGTGATACATTATTTGGTATGTTCTGTTATCTGTTATCACTAGATAATAATAACACAAATGAGCATAACTAGTACAACCCTTAGAATCAATTGATTTCCTTGGCTCTCAAAGCTTGATGGGAAATTCCGTGGCACTTTGCTTCACCCATTCCATCTTTAAGCAGTACCCAAGTCATGTACACTTTTATTTTTACTAACCTTTTCCTCTTCGGTCTGTGCCGTTCCTTCTCCATTTCTAGAATCTCGTGACTGCAATTCAAGCAAGGTACGGAAGAGGTTGTCGGAAGTCACGGTTAAGAATTCAATTTCAGCATTGGGGTGTAGGCCATAAAGGACTGGACTCTCAGGTGGTAACATCTCATCAATGTATCTATGGTAACCTTGATAATCAAGGTTAGAGGGGACCACAAATCCTGGCGCTAAAGCGAGCTTCCTATCAAACTAAAGTTGGAAAAGAACATTAAATGTCAAAATCATAACAAAATACTTTTTTTTCTCTGAATCTCTTTTGAGATTTTTGAACCTTTTTTTTTGATATTTAAGAAAATTGCCAAAATGACTTTGTACAGAAAAAAGGCAGAACCTTTTGTACCACGATTCTTTGTATAACATGAAATATCTCTTGTTCTTTTGTTTTCTTGTTATTGTTCTTCATCCCCCCAGCCTTCTGCCCCTCTTCCCCCATCCCATTTACTAGGGACCCTCCGAATTGTGCTGAAAGAAAGTCTAATTCAATCTGACAGAAAACAGAAATAATCCTTCTTGGCAGGATAGCTTCAGATCTAAGTTTCCTGTGCTCCAACCAGCAGGAACTCTGTTCTTAATACTCTTGTCCCAGCTTTTGTTTTCTGCCTCTGTTACAAGAGATCAAGAGGATGTCCGATTTGATGCATGCTGCTTCCGCTGTTCCATGTAGCAGGTTCCACTAACTTACAGCATGAATAATATTAAGGGTCAAGTATTTTTAAGGCTTAAAATGACAACTGAATCATGTCTTAGAACACATTTTATCTGGCTTTCTAAATCCCACCAGAGAAAAGGAGTCTTGTAATTATTGACAATGTTTGGAAAAAAATGGATGCTGATAGCATCATGAGGGTGAACAACTGGTGACTACTACTGGTGATGTCATCTATCTATCTATCTATCTATCTATCTATCTATCATCTATCTAATCTATCTATCTATCTATCTATCTATCATCTATACTAATCTATCTATCTATCTATTCTATCTATCTATCTTCTAATCTATCTATCTATCTATCTATCATCTATCTAATCTATCTATCTATCTATCTATCTATCTATCTATCCATCCATTTCATAGATGTGGATCTCTGTAACATGAAAAGACTGATATTCTTCAAATGATTTTGCAATATGCTTTTAATTTGTATCAAATATGCTTAGACCCAAACTTTGGGGGCATCAGTTCTTGATAAGCTGGCTCAAGCTACTCCACTGGCCAAATTGTGGTTGCTCCACGGTGCAGGCTGCTGTAACCGCCAGCACTCTGCGGGGGGTCGCGTTACATGACCTCACAGTTCAAGTGCAGCAGCTCTCATTGCATGGAAGGAGGAGAGGAGCCATGCACTTGAGTAAGGAGATTTGTTTTGTATGTATCAATGTGGGTGTTTGTGTATGTGCATCTGTGCAGAGCATGTGCAACCTAGGGGTCTTAGCCATCTGTACCCAATACTAAAAAAAGCAGATCTGAATATGTCTGGATTTCCACTAAGGCAGTAGGCAGAATATGCATGTGCATTTGTCAGATTGAAAGAGTCTATTCTTCATTCAGTTAGAGTTCACGACTGCATTGCTTGTCCAGTTTTTTAGAATACTCTTTCTTAGTCTAGTATTTGCCCTGTCAACAACACCTTCTTTTTCTTTGGACCACCAGTATTCTTTATGGAAAATAAATATGCCTGTATTTGACTTTATACTTTGTTTAGATCCACCTCTAGGTCCTATGATCTGAAACCAACATGGATTGTAGCTAGTGTTTTACAAATATAATTGTCTCCAAAGAGCTTTAATTGTCCAAATTATAATACAATTTTAGTATTGCATTATATATATTATATTATATATAGTATATATTATATCAGTTTAAAACTGCCAATGAAGTATAAACAATTTAAGCTAAAATTCATCTTCATTAAGAGTGTTTTTTCAGTAGGTGTATGGTTATAAGATTTCTATCTTTACCAAGAATTAATTTGCTCTTCGTTGTTTCCACTCCAGATCATTGTATTTCTTAAAAAAGGACATTTCTAGAACGTCATTATAATCATTCTTGCTGTTTTGTGCCTTTTACATTGTAATGAATTGTGCTATGGTTTTAATGATTTATGCTTTTCAAATTTGCTCACTGTAGCTGTAGCTAAGCGTCCTTGTTATCACAATAACTGCTCGAGATATTTAAATTGGTTTGGGATAGAAAAATCAAAGAAATAAGGAAGGTTAACACAATGGAAAATTTGATTGGAAACATAAAATTTGACAGCAGATAAGAACCCTTATCAGCCCATTTTTTTCCTACTTTAAAAAAACCTCAACCTTGGTCTTATCCCATGCATGTTTAAATTCTGTCTTAATCACAACCACTTCAGCTGGGAGGCTGTTTCACCACTCTCTCAGTAAAGTAACCATGACATCTAAGCCTCAGTATTACTACCCCTTACTCTAATATTTCTCCTCCTTTGAAATAAACTTCCATCGCGTACTTACCCTTTCAGGTATTTTATTGTTTCTACTACCCCATCCCTCTCTTCGCTTTTCTTCTCCATGAGATATATATATCCCCAATTTATTCACCATTTTCATAGCCGTTCTCTGAACTCTCTGTATAATGTCAATATACTTCTGTAGATGGGGTCTTCAGAACTGTATACAATATTCTAGGTGAAGTCTGACCAGAGATCTGTACAGTGTCACAACAACCTCCATCTTTCAGCTAATGCCACCTGCTAATTTCGAATGATATCTTAGCCTCACGGTTATACAAGCCACATCCTTGCAATTTAGTTTCATCACTCTATAGGTCCAGGACATTCTTAATGGGTTTAAAACACATTGGAAGTTTTGCTGAGCTGCTCCAAGTTTCCTGAAAGAATTTACAATCCTTTTTTCAGGGGGGGTGGAGGTGAAGATATATGTCCTTGTTTTATTTTACCGCTTGCCTAAAACTATTTAAGATGGGCTGTCAGTGGGCTAGAAGGGACCAGTTGAATTCTTGTTTCACAGCAAATGCCATCAACCTGAGAGAATACTGAATGTTAAATTGCGTTTTTCCCTAGGTCCTAGATCCTTTTCCTTAGACATCCTGATTTACATGTTCCCTCCAAGGCCTGCTCTGTCCCTTTCACATACAACAACTCACAGCTAGTCAGCAGACACACTCACACTCTCCTGTTCTGCTCAGTGTTAATTTCAATAATAATAATTAATTTCAATAAACAATAATAAAGCATTGCATCTCTCTGCTGCATTATTTACTCGTGGGAGGGTGGAAACAATGTATTGCAGCTCCTCAAAGGCGTGTCAGCATAAAAAGCCTTTGTAATGCAAAGTTTAAAAAGTATTTTTTTTATCATCAAGCAATGGAATGATCCAATCAGAAGGAAGATCTCACTGGTTGCTATGTTAATCAGACCACCTTTCTAAATTTGTACCAGAAGCATTTTTTAAAACATGACCCCTGACATCTTTCCACGTATTTATCTACAAATTATTGAAACAAATGGGTCAATCTATATTTTTTATCTGTAATACATTTATCTCAAGTTACTTTTACAGTTCAATACACAATTTATTTTAGGAAAGCTCACTGTTGCCCATTTATTTCTTGCCTCAGTGTGACAATCCCAGGTTCAAAGAGGTTCCCTGTGCCCAAGGTAACTGGTTGTCTGTCCAGAAAAGAAACTCTGTTTGTCATAACTATAAAATTAAATTTAATGATGCATTTTTTGCAATTTGCTTTTCACATTTTTTTAAGATATTAAGGAATGATTGAAGTTGCTACGGCCGTCAACTTTAAATGTTTGGCTCTAAATTTAATTGAACTTAGACTTCTTTTAAACTTGATAAGATTCCCAATTGCCTTCTCAGCCATTAACTTTCTTAGCACAGAGCTATCTCGTACAATGTAGAGTAGATTTTGTGCTAATAATATTAAAAGTGTTCTGTTTTCGTACAAATCTCGAGTGGTTAATGTATTAAGACACAATTTGCAGGCAATTCTAGGCAACAGAATTGAGCCTCATATCATTTCAATTTCGATTTGTTAAAAAGAATACCGCCAAAAAAAAACCAAAGCCTGCATGCCATATATTTTAACAGTTGAATGACCAGAAGATGGAGCTCTGACTCTGAAAAAATGCATTACCTGATTGGGTTGCATGTACTCTTCCAAGTATGTACGGCACAGTCTTCTGTCCCAGTCATCGGTGATGTGACCCCCGTACATAATTTCTCCAAACAGGTAACGGAGGTCCTCCCATGGAACCTGAAACCATGGTAAAGTTTCATTGAATGGCAAAAGAGGCCAGTGCTTGTGTATGTGTTTCTATATACAGAAAGTATATCTATATTTCTGCTTATAGAATTGTAGAAGTCAAGACAGACCGTAAAAGAATTATTACTACTGTAAAGAAACATTGACTCTAACATAGCTCCAAAGCATTTTTTTTGTTTAAATTGTTCATAATAACATAACATACCATCTGGTAACTAAACGGTTAATGAAATATTTTACAAATTGTGAAAACAACAGATGACATCAACAGATTCATAAAAAACATGTAAAATATGTGAAATTTACATTTATTTTATGACTAAAGAATGTATACTAAAGTCTGTATGTTTCTGATGAAAAGATAACTTAGATTATTAACTAATAACAGAAACTATTAAAAATGAAGTGATGAAACTATTTTTTTACTAGATTCACATAACATAAAGGAAATGAGTAAATGACTTATGTATGCATACATTCTGACATGCGGAACAGTTATATTTTATACAGATAAAAGATTATTTTCATGATTATTTACATACTATACATAAGCACACATTTTTGCAGTGGTTCGACACCGAAATTTCATGAATGTATAATATATGGTGTCCTGGAATTCTTTTTCATTTGTATTTAAAGAGTTAGTATAAAATACAATACCTGGGAATTGGCTTCCAGATAGTTATAGAGAACATTCACAGATATTGTAAGGTCCCCGAAATTAAAGGGGTACTGTTTGTTCCAGCCCTGTGGGCCAAATTTACGGCGTTCAGCCACGCAGGCATGAAAATAACACAGTGAAAACAATATGCTTTTGAATTCTTGTTCTCGGGTGCACTGATCAAGAATATTCTACGAAATAAAAAGAACAACACATACATTTTGTAATACATTTGTTTAATTATATTTACACTCCAAGGTTTTTAAATCAATACAACAATTTACAAGTGTAAACAACGCAAAACATAAAAATCAATTGCCAGTATAAAATAAAATCTAGATATTGATTAGTATAACAACAAATATTGATTCTAAAGCAGGGAAATCTGATTCAATTTTAGGGTCAGTTTTTGTGACCTATAGATATCTTTAGCTCAGGAACCAAAAAAACGTCCGGAAAAAAATATGTATAACAATCTCACAAAGTGTCAGCACTATACAAAAAACTATCACTGTTTTATTATGATTTATTTATGAGCTCACACAAAGTGAAGGACGCTGTGCTTGCTACAGATAATTTCTAACAATCATAATATTATTGCTATGTGAAACATTAACAAAAATTGCCAGTAAATACCTAGCTAATGAGATCCACACGACATATGAACCATACATGCCTTGCAAATGTAAATCACCTAATAGTATACACCAGTGAATTATTTCCATACCACCATAAAGCTTAGACAACTATGGAACTCTTTTGCTTGGGATTCTGTGGCATAAATTTTAATGAAAGCATTTAGGTGCCATTGATTTGAAAGCGAGTTTAATTCAGCTGCCAACTGATTTTCCGAGCTTGCCGAGTACTGATCCTTCAGAGTTTTGCTGGACAGTCAGAACAATTTTATCATATAATATATCATATAACAATTAATGATCATATAATAGTAACCAACGGGTTGGCATGCAAGATGTATTACATTAAGCAAACCCCTTGTGTAATCTTTCCACTTAGTGAGTAGAACCCCATTTAAATGTGGTCCTCCTTAAGGTTTTTTAAGGTTATAGGACTTCCACCCTCCACAGCAGTAAATGTTTTGCATTGACCCCTCAAGAATACCATCCAAAGGGGGGTCTCACCTGTCAAAGTGTAGCGCAGGTGTCCTTAGGCAAACTCAGGAACGGCAGAGTCCCCCATGGAGAAGAAGAGCTCCGTGTGAAACATTCTATACCGTCCCATATGGATTTAGTACCTCATGCGAAATCCCATGACATATTTGCTACGTAGATAATATTAGACTAACCTGGTCAAAGTTATCCAAAGCAGCATGTAGGTTTGCAAGCATTCCTGTTGGTGGCTCATTGGTAATTTTAATAGCATTCTCAATAATTCCTTGTGGTATGATATGTTCTTTGAGTGTCATGGGTGGTTCCACGCTCATAAACAAACGGTAATCAGGATGGCTTCCTTCGCTGTGTTTTTCCAACAATTTCTCTAATCTGCCCAGCCACTTGGCTACGAGGTGGATGTTCTATAAAAAAATGCATGGTTTTGCCAATTTAACGCAATGTGATAATTACCGTGACTGTATAAATGTTGTTGTTAAATAGCTATAGTTACACACAGGAGCGTTTTTAAACAACTCTGGAATACACGTGTAAACATTTTCTTAGGTAGACAAAACATTCGATTTGTGGTTGAAATTCTTGGCGTTGTTTTTAAACATGTAGGATGTCATATTGTGTTGCGCTTTTGCCACTGATGTTTGCTACATCTGGTTCCTGCATTTGGGTGCAACAGAAAATGACTTCCCCTTGGCTTATGCAAAATAACACAAACACATTTTAGTTTTATACACAATTTGATGAATACAAAAAGGAATTTTTTCCCATTGTCTTAAATATGTAGGTATTTTCTTATTGTTTTGTTTGCAAAGGTGTCACGTTTATCTAATTTTGAAAAAATATAACATTTTATGGAGTTTTATTTAATACAAACATTTCAATTTTAAGATGTCCATATAGATGATCCATTGAAATTCATAATTCTTTTAACATTAAGCAAATACCACAGTTTTTCTCTTCTAACAACCCAACTATTTTTTTTCCTATGTAAAGTCCGTGTCTGTGCGTCTTAACTGTCCTACATGTACCCGTCGGGGTACTTCAGATAGGTTTACGGTGTACTTTGACACCTTTTTCATGCCAGTTAGTTTAAAAATTACATTTTTAAGGGGGTTTTACAAAAAATTACTATTGGTGCCCTGTGTCATTACCAAGGATTACACAGATGGATAAGGGTTCAGAAACACTGACCTTACTTCATTATAATGTGATTTATAGGTAAGAAGAAACATTACAATCTGACAACTTAACTATATATTATGATTGGCAAACCCTGATTAGTTTCACCTGTAAGAAGGGCCAACTCGGTCATAACGCATTGTTCATTACTTAAGGAAAATCGATAATTTAACTAGAATTTATACAAAGAAACTTGGGTGAAACACTTAATTGATGCATCAAAATACTAAGATTGTCACAAACATCAGTTTTATTTCCAATAATAAATAATACTATATTCAGTCAGAATACCATGGAAACAACAAGCTTTCTCTTTTTTTACCCAAAGAACATTTGGATGCGTATCAGCATGTCAAGCCAAAAGGACCAAGTGACATTACTCAGTAAAGCTGTTCTAGGAGCCACGTAAAGACAAACAACGTCGCTTACTTGTAGAATAACCCAATGGCCTTCTCTTGATGCCTTTTCCATCGCGATTTCTGCAATAACCTCTTGACCTTGGCCCAAAGATACATTGTGAAGCTTTCCCGAATCAATCGTAAATCCGAGCTTGTTTCCTAAACAGAAAAGGCAATAACCAGAAGGAAAAACATCTGACAGTGATATGCTCCAGGAAATATCACAAATATAGAAACGCACTTTACGGAATTCACAGGTTCTTTACTGGCTGTCTACACACTATTACCTAAATAATATATCACTGCATCAAAAGTAATTTATAGATTTAAATGTGTTAAGTTTACAGTTATTTTGTAAAATGTCTCATAACTTTCATTATTTCCAAACACACAGGAAAACAAAACAAAAAAAAAAGGCACAAAGTGGTGAGTGAGAAAAAAGGAGACAAATGACACAATTTCCTTCGTAAATGGCTTTGATTAAAGTAATGTACACTGTTAATGTATATTTTTACCACATGTTAATTGCATTCAGCATCCTATACGATGCAATTTTGTTTCAATAAACAACAAGCAAGGAAAACGAGAAATAGAGAACACAAATTGAATACTTAAATGTAAACCTTGGCACCTGAAAGCTTATTCATGTGTATTCACTGAACGATTTGTTTTATATTTAACATAAAAGGAATACTTAGCCGCCTCTGATGAGGTTTACAAGTGATTAAATAAAATTTTAAAAACAAACATTTGTAGTTTATGTTTACCCTGGTGGACTGTTCTTACCAAGTAATTCCACGTCTTTTAATGGATCAACACCAGGAGATAGGATAAAGATAACAGGCATGGCAGGACCACTCTCCGCAAATGACTTTGCAAACTCAGTTTTTCTTGTCTCCACATATTTGGCTCCCAGTTTCTCTTCAACAAAGTTCCTACAAAAATGAACATTATATGTGCACCTAGCAAACAAAGTGAACGTCTGGCCACCTATTTCCTAGCTTTGTTTATTATACCATCCAGGTAACGGCTGTATGTGGATGATGACTTGTACCAAAAAGTACTGGGGAGCCATAGCCTGGCCACAGCAAAGACAATACTAGACTAACAAGGGTGTTTCTGTTTATCAGCTATTAGTTGTGATAAAGCTTATGTTAGATTACTGGCAATTGTATGCGTATGGAACCTGCTATTGTTGATGTTAGTACCAGAAATTTGTACTCATCTGTACATGATCTATTCAAGGTCAACGGCTGTCATTGGCTTTTATTATTTCATTGTCAGTGGTAACTCATCCAATGGACATCTTAGCCCCAAAACCTGCACTGATTGGCTGTGTCTGATTCTTACTGTGTATGTAAACACAATGCAACTTCGTACATCAGATTAAACATTAATACCTGACAGCATATGTCATTCGATCAGGCCTCAGAGCTCGTATCATAATCATTTTCTGCAGAGAACTCTTGGTTTTCCATTCTTGTGGCAGTCTCTCCCTCTCTGGACATTCTGATTCAACAACCTTTTTCCAGCGCTTCGGTGATCCTTCAATGTCTCTGTCTAAACCTCGGAATTCATCCATAAAACTCATTGTCTGTATGATGAGTGGATAGATTACCAGTTATAAAATAGAACCTTTAAGCTTTTAGAGAAACATTAACAAAGATGCTTTAGGTAGAACACAAATATATGTGTGGCACGTACACAAAAATAAAGTATTTGCCTTTTTTCCGTGTTGCCCAGGACAATCCAACTGTAAACATGAAAGCTAAATCAAAATACATTAAATTCTAAGACTCTGTAGATGATATTGATTCAGGCACCCTGGGCCTTTTATCCAGAATTTGGCCATGGCCACTTCTTGGTCATGTTAAGCCTACCATCACCTTCAACCAGCGGTGTGTAATGGAAGTTGTAGTAGAAGATCATATGGATCAACCAGACCAGCACAGGCTGGATAACCCTTTCCTATGTTTTATTTGTTTTCTTGTGTATTTTGTTTTGTTTGAAACATACCTTTATTGCACTCCATGCTGAATTGGAAAGAAACTCCAAAGGGCTGTGGTAGATGTAGTCAATGTTAAAGCGTAGTAGGAAGTCAAGTTCATGAGCAGAAATTTCTTTATTCATTAATAACAACTGAAAGGGGAGAACCATTATTAGCAGATGTCAACTGAAACATTACAACTTTTAGCTTTATTACAACTGTCTTCTTTTCCAAATTGGTAAAATATTAGGGCACTTTGGTATTATTTGTACACAACTTAAGTGACAAAAAAAGAGTACTTTGTCTACAGCAAAGAGCACCAAAAACACACATATTTAGTGCTTGTTTTCATTAATATGTTTTTATAGACTGCATGAGAACTTAGATGAAGCATTTTGAAATATGGACACAGATAATGGATGTGAGTGGGAAGAGCTACAATTAAACTCCACAAGCTTAATGTATTGTGGCATCCCCTAAAAATGGTGCCTTGGCCACATGCCTATCCTGCCTTATGGGGAACTTTGCCCTGTACGCAGCATCATAGTCTGGAATTGCCAATGTTTTAATAATATAAATAATTTGTAAATAATGTATATAAAAATAAAATATGTAATTTTCCAACTATAGCATAAGCCCTTGGATAATATATTTCTAAAATGCAAAGTTTGGGGTATCTTGGAGTTCTAATCTACAGAGGTCAAAGACAGTTCTTTAATTATGTGGTGCAGATTACACAATTTATATGGCGATCATCCCTTCAAGAGCATTATTGGATATTTTTTGGCTAAATACTGTGAGCTTTGATGTCTGAGAAAAATAGTTGTGGAACACAGCATGAGTGGCTATGCCAAAGGATTTATTCAATCAATACAGCATGTGAGCCTTTTATTTAGCAAAAAAATCAAATAGAAAACAACACATAGTGAGCTGTGGCTCCTGTCCATTATATTTCTAAGTAAACCTAATAAAGAGTATATTTTGTGCATCTAAATTAAAGTTAAGCTGGAGAACACACTTCTCATAACAAGGTTTATTTTATTCCCAAACATCTGGGATTCAATTGAATTATTGTGCAAACGGGCATTATTTAACATTGTTCTCCCATTAGACTAACTGGCACAAAGAGAAAACGATTCTTTTCAGATGTTCACTTAATTATTTTCCTAAACTTTTAATCCAATAAAATGAAAAAGAAGTCATCAATGGCAGAATGAAAAAATAACAAAACAAAAAAAACTTATTTTGGAAACAAACGATGTTGATTCATTGAAGAAAAACTCCAGAAATACTTTCACCGAAGATAAATACAGAGAAACGAGATGATCAAGGCCAAATGCACATATTGCTTTATATTTCTAAATTAATAGAAATTATGACTAAGTCTGAAGATGATTCCCAGAGAGCCGAAGATCTGTCTGTTTACTTTCAGAGGATTGCATTAACGAATCTTACGTTCACAAATTAAAAATGTTACTTTATGTTTCAATTGCTGGAAATGGGTCACAAATCAAACAGTTTCCCGTTTTCTTAAGTAATCTATTTTGAATTTAGTACAATAGCTATGTCTATCTGGATCATCAAGAATAGATGAATATAAGTAAGAAGCTAAACTGTTCATTCTCCTCTTTGTGGTTCAAACTGTGGTCCTTGCAAGCATCTATATGTTCTAAAGCAGGTTTTGATTTAACTGAAGTGAAAAAAAATAATTTATTTTGGGACTTGAGCTGGCGTATTGGAATCGAATCTTAATTCTGATGTCAACTCACTTTCTTACTCAATTTTTATAACTTTTTTATGGTTTTTTTTACAGATTTTGTTTTTATACATTACTTAACATCTAAAGTATCTATATTTTTGACAGTAGACTCACAATAAAGAGAGAATGACATAAGATGGAGGGAATGATGCCCATTTGCATGATTGTTGATGGCCACAGACAAATTATACAAATATCTTTCAACAGGTCTAGGTATATTGACGATGTACCTTGAAGTTGCCCTGAGACCACAAATTCTCTGCAGAGCTACTTCACATTTAGATGTACGCCAGTAATATCATATTTTGACAGACATTATGTTCTTACACATTACTGTGTAATGACTGAATTGAATCTCTGGTGCTGTGACAGAAAAGACTATCATCATCCGTTATCGTTGTTACCTCCTTCCTAGGTGGAAGTCAATTATTATTTAGCTTCTCTCCCACACTCCTGCTTTTCCTATGCTTTCTTAATATATTCCTAAATTAATATATTGTAAGCGACTGTTTGTTTACAGGTAGACTAGATGGGATGAAACGGTTCTCAAATGTCCACCACAAGCCAAACCAGAGCTATATGCTAGAAATTATGGAAAGTCCTTGGTTTCACATATTCCAAATAAGAGTTGTGGCTCTCCCGGATGTACTAGTTCATTTTAGAACTGCAATTGAAGCCATAGATTCAATGTGAATCAAGCTACGGATAAGTTCAGAATGGCCACATCCATTTAGAGACACAACGGTTTCTAGAGTTACTACCCAAGTGAACATACTGTACCTGAAATGCCAGTTGTGCAGTGAATGTAATTTTATCTCTTTCAAACAGACCTCTGCTAATGTATATGAACGTTGAGTATGTCACACAGTCAATAAGATTATTTACTCTCAATCGGACATCATCGGCTGGTTCTGCCTGCTGCACAGCCTTGTGAAAGACATTATTAAAAGCCTGGAAATATAATTAAATGCATATTGTCAAACATAATGGCTGTGGCCATTATTTAAGCCTACCATGTTTCCTTCACATAGTTTGTGTATATCATACTTGTGTATTTGATTGGACAAATAAGTAAATATATGCATACAATGAAATATTTAAAGACAAGTATCATAAAGAGCAAGATGTAACATTAGTTATTAATATTGTCTGCTAATATATTTTATAAACTGTTTTTAAATTGAATATTATAGAATAGAACAATTGTAATATATGGTTACAGGCACGATTGCTGTTGTGCAAGCTGGCTGTTATTTCTATAACTTTATGCACTTTATCAAAGACTATGGATGCTTAAATGCTTTTCACCGAACCTTAAGGGAAAACTGATACATGGGGCTGATTTTTTTCAGGTCGTTCACAATGAAGTAGAGTAAGGAGGCTCTTGCTGCCACAGGACGGTAATTTTCCCGAGCTTCATTGATCTTCACTTCATTGACTTTGGCTTCTAACACCTGCGTATAAGAAAGTGTGAACACCAAATAACCCAATAAAATATAAAAAAGAATAATCAATAAACAAGGGCTTCCTACCATCATACTCATACCAGACCTGTAACATTGAAGAACTGGAAATTTATCATTCATTCAAATTCTTTATCGTTCAACAATAAAGGAGTTTACATTATTAAACGCTAAATTGTTATATGAAATATTAGAATTCACTGGTGGCATCTTGTTACAAACAATGGTGTAAAAAAAAGGAATCAGAGAAGGTGCAGTCCTGTTTCACATGAGTTAACGTGGCATGGAGGAAGCCAAGACAGAACCAGACCCCTACAGCATATGAAAAGGACCATAATACCAAACAGCGGCATGAATTGTGCCAGCCTGGCACCAGTATCCTTCCTGTGTAGGGTTGAAGCCGGCTTGCCCTCCTATACCCTGCACAGATGAAGTGAGTTTTGGAGAGTATCATCTGACAGTCAAGAGTCCCGGTATCAGGTCATTACTGAAATCCACCCCCACCACTGCCTAAATACATCAATGTGGGCTATTATTCCAATGCCCTATGGAAAAAAGATACATTTTGTAATATGAAATGTAGGAGACATCAGGTCTCAACGTAAAACCTTAATAATCACAGAGGGAAAAGTTTGTCACAAATGCTATTGCTTTTTAACGTGACAAAAAAAAATATTAGCGTACGATGCGGAGTGAAACACTAGGTAGTGCTCAGAAAGCCAAATAAAAATATTCATTGCGATGCCATGAATATTATAAATCATATTTCACGCTTATGGGTCTAGAGGAATATGCATAATTGACTTCATAACACATTTAAAAGAAAGTAAAACTGCTGTTAATGTTATCTCCTCCATGGGACTGGATCAGCTCCAAATAAATATAATCATTGCAACTTTTTCTAAGTAGTACATCTTAAAACAAATATTACAGCTAACATGACTTTAACTTCCCACTCTTCCTGGTTCCACGGTAGATTAAAGTGGAGTTATCAGGTAAAAACAATTCCTTGTAAAAAAAAAAAATCACTAAATGGTCTTTTAACTGGAGGTTTTGGGGTATATTTTGGATATTTTTTAAATACCCTTCCTCATTGTAACAATATCACCCACACTGTTATAAGTGGGTTTTATCATGTGCCCTGGCCCTGTCCCGTGCAGAATTAATTTTGGAGGTTATAAGAGGTGGGTGGTGTAGAATAATGGGGTAGCTTAGAAGCATTAAGTAGAGGAATAAAAGGCATGAGCGAAATGGCAAGTAACATCACTGCACTCGAGTCATCATCCTCTGGGACTGGCGCAGTGGATCATCGACAGGAAAGCACCATGTGTCTTGGTAAACTATTGAAGAGACGCCGTTTAAATACTTTCGCTCACCTTCATTTCTATTTCTGCCGCTGTATGCTTTGTGGTTTCCAGCTTTTCCACTAAGAGTGTATCCCCCAGGAAATTAGTTTCAGCTGCCGACAGGCGTGTCAGTAATTCATCCTCAAGCATTTTCAACTCAATTTTAAAATAATTCTGTTGCTTTGTGAGCTCAGACTGGAAAGAAAATGGCAAGTTTTAGACCTGTAATTCCCCAAAAATGTTAACAATGGGAATACACTTTGTTACCCTTTTAATCTTGTTCATTACTAAGCATTGTACACCATTCCTGCAACAGTAAAGGTCAAGACTAATATCAAAGCATAATTGTGGCTTTACTGGGTACATTTAAATTACCGCATTTTATTAATTTCATTTTCTTTTCTCTCAGTGAGAACCTTTAAAATAGATGCCTTTATTAGTTTGCTTTTTTTGTATTGGATTCAGTTTTACTTGCTACAGAAATAATAAACGTAACTTAAACAAGAGGCATAGATGATTATCTGGCTACTGAGGCACACAATGCCAATAGCAATTTTTATATCTGAATCATTTAAAATTGGGGTAATATATAGTATAGAACTAAATTAGAAATGCTTACTCCTAGTATGGGATGCCTGGAATATTGACCTTCTGCAATGTAAGATCAGGTTAATCTTCCAGTTTATGTTCAGAGTAATGCATGCAGTGATGTCATAGTAAGAGAGACCACCATCTCACTTCAAAACTTTTCTTTTTCAACTGTGGTTCGCACACAAATTAATTTGTTTAGGAGGCTATGCAAGTTAATATATATATATATATATATATATTATGCCCATTGATAAATAGCTAATAATAGCAATGCATGGGAACCAACCTAATTATACAAAGACTAGGATAATAATAATATAATAATGCAATCATTTTTGCTGCCTAAAAAGATTAAACCAGTTCTTCTATTGTGCAAAGTCACTAGAAGTTACTATATCAGAAATTTTGATAATGTAAAATAATGAGAAACATAAAAATGCAACCAAAATATTTATGAGTCTTTGTAGGGTTAAAGTCAAAACTATGACAGGTAGAGTATGAGAGTTAAAGTTTAACAACATTTGGAGGGCCTCAGACTATACATTTTATAGTTTAAAATAGTAATATTTAGGTCTTTTAAAGATGAACATTTCAATTAAATATTTTCTTAAAGTTAAATGGAAAACATATTTGAGAGTTTAATGTGAATTTAAGGAATTGGTGATTGAATTTAAAAAGACACCATTTGACATCAGTCTTCTTAGGAAAGAAGGAAGTGGCATTAGAACCCATCAGACTTTTTTTGCCATTATACCTTGAATTTTTCTAAATCGGGCCTCTCCAGGTTAACCACATCAGCCAAAAGCTGATCCTCCAAGCCGTCACGGGTAACAGTAAAGTTGATTAAAGTTGTCTGTGCTTGGATTTCAGGTTTATAATGGGGATCGGCAAGTTTAGTATGAAGAATCAGTCGAAATTTGGGATGAAATTTACACTCTTTATCCCCAATTCTTATATACCTATACAAAAAAATCAGCAAAAAAATATGGAAAGAGACAGATTATATCCTATACACAACTGGTATAAATAATATGTATACAGAGAAAACACATTTTACTTTTGTACCTTATTTAAGAATAAAAACCAAAACAAGATTTTAGGTTTTGAAAGCACCACTTTGACCGGCTGCAATCACTGCAGACCTCCTAAGTTTCTGTATCACCTTTAGCTCCTGGAATACTGTTTTGAAGTCAACAATCATTGAAATTCAGAATTGTAAGCAAAAGTGTAATAAGTAGTAGTCATTTTCTGAGTCACAACACGCCATGAAATCACTCCTTGAATCAAATACCCCCAAGGGAGTGAGAAATTAAAGATACCTTTCAGTGCTGTGTGCTGGTGTATTCCAACAGATCAATACTCATGGAGAGATATCTGCTATAGTCATGAACTTAGGGTGCCAAATATGTTTTGGAAGGCTTAGCCGAAAAATAAAATGTGAATACAATTGATACAGACAGCAGGTAAGGGTGTAATTAGTATAATAAAGGCCTGGGCTACCAGTCTACTGTAAATGACGGTAATTGATTAGCTCAATTTGACATGGGATTACTAATATGACCCTAATCAGAGCTGAATTACTGATTATTTGTTATTAAATCAGGTCTGTTTATTACTAGGGGCATTGCATGAAATTGGAGGGGCATTGCAATTAGAAAGAAACGCATATTTACCATAATTAAGATGCTTACTAATATTGGCTGGTAGTATCAAGAAGGACAGCTTGATTCATTATTCCTAAAACACGAGATTTGATGGAAATGTGTAGATTATTATGTCACAAGGTCATGTTTGTAATTCTTCTCCTTAAAGAGACTGATTAGACTGTGCATGTTATGGGATGCAGTGTACGAAAAGATGCACTCTGGTCTTCTGAAAAGGTGGAATAGTGTTTTAAACACTAGTTCAGTGAAAGGCTGCTATAAATCCATAGTTGTTACAATACAATTTAAATCAGTAGTGTATTTAGGTCCAGTGTTGACCCGGATGTGTCCCAGCATGCATTTTAACAACAAGAAGCACTTTCTTTAGATTATTTTGATCATATCATCTAATTTACTATAAGAAAATATATTATGATGAACTGAAAAATCCCACTTTATGACCTTTCCTTGAAAAATATTCTACTTATCTACAAAAGCTAAAAAAAACCTGCTAAATATATTTTACTGTTTGTCCTGAATTTAGAAATATCCAATGTTTTTTTTTTTTTGCAGGTTATAGTTTATAGTTTACAAGCAGCGTATTGCTATTTCAAAACCATTTTTTTCAAATATGGCCATCCTATTTGGAACACCTTTGAAGCCGGTCAATTAAATTTATTCCCATTCAAGCATATTTTTTTAAAAAACTAGACACCCCATGCTATTCCAAATGCTGGTATCTTAACACTTTCAATGTACTATTTCTACTACCATCTTTTGTCAAAGTTTGTGGTATTAATTATTTTACACACGTAGTACTTCAGGTATGATTTTACAGCTTCTTGTATGTGTCACTGCAAAACAACAACCCAATATGTGCGCAGCAAAATCCAATGTATAGGTTTGCTGGGTTGTTTGGGAGCTAAAAGGCCACATTTGGGAGGTGCACATGTTTTTAACATTTTGACATCTGGTCAGTCTGTGCCTATGTCCTATTTGGGATATCTTTGTACTCAGACAATTCAACTAACCCCATCAAACCATACCTTTTTTTTAACTAGACATCCAATGGGTTTATTAAATGGTAGTATTTTAACTCTTTCCATGCCAGTATTTGTGGAAAGATACAGTACTAATTTTAGGAATTGCTCATAAAAATAAAACTTTTTAAAAATATTGTGTCACTTTTTTCACATTTTGTTGAAACTGTGAATCCTTTTGAGTATGTCTTTTGGCTTTGGGCACATTACCTTCCTTTTTTAAGTGTATGTCTTCCAAGCAAAGGATCAAGCACAGGATCAATTATTTCTTCTAAATTTTCTATCAGAACAGGGTCTCCAGCAACTACAGCTTGCTCTATGATGTCAACATACCTACAAATAAGGTGAACATTGGTGCAATAAAGCATTGTGTTATAATATATTTAGCAATAGATATTCTGGTTGGATGTTCAATTACTATGAAGTTTTGCCGGCATTGAAAATATTTAGGATTTCATATAAACAGTTGATTTATACTATAACATCATGCAGACTTTTTACTTTTACTCCAAGCATCAAAGATCAGCGATCATAAAATAAAGTCTATTCTAAAAGACAAGGCTAGCAAAACTACATTTATTCTGAATCTTACCCTTTCTGGCCCAAGTTAACGACTTTTAATCTGGATCCATATCGACTTTTAATCCATTTAATTCCTTGGAGCTGGGGGTCAATCATCAGAGGCCACCGTTCACAGTTTGTGAGAATAGTGCCATTTTGAATGGACATGGTATCACTAGGCAAACCTTCGTTATTCCACTTTGCAATAGTTGCGTCATCAGTGAGCATAGTTACGGGATCAAGTCCTTCTGTCATAGGAATGGGGTACTACAACCCACAAAGACAACACAATGCTCAGTCAACATTGAGCCAATGGCTCAGAAATAGAAGAGACACCTCATGTAACAGTAATTGATAACAGTAAAAACAAAACAGTGCAGCTGTCTGGTTGACTTTTACAACATAATTGTACAGCTTGTGTTTCTTGAAAAATAAGTGTATTTATAGTTTGCTTTATAGCTTGCTTTCCATACCTTCTGGCTTGCCAAGTAGGGCATCCACAAATGGTCAACAAGCTGATGTCTATACTTTTTGGAGAAGGATCCAGCATAGGAGATAAAAGATGCAGTGAGAAGAACATCTCCACACAAGGTTTTTTCCTGTTCATGGTACAGAGCAACAGACTGAGCCCATCGGACATTCTCGGACTGGCAAGGAGAAAAAATGTGATATTATCAGCACTGTGGAATGTGATTGCTCATAATTTGGCCCTTTTCATTTGCTTGATTCTGCTCTCTCTAAAACTACTTTGCCTCCCAAGCTTCCTGTTTGTTCTTATTATACCGATGTTGGATCTGCCTGCATCTACCATGATTATTCTCTTTTATGAATCCCCCTTCATCAACTTTCAATATTTTTAGTATCTCTCAATTATGCTGTAACCTATGTTGAAGCCTTCCAGTCCAACATCAGTGCCTGACCTCACAAATGCTCTGCTGGATGAATGGGCACAGATTCCCACAGAAACTCTCCAAAAATAGAGTGGAAGCTGTTATAGCTGCAAATGGGGGGAACCAACATCATATTATTATCTATGAATTTAGACTGCAATGTAATAAAAGTCCCTGTTGGTGTAATTACCAGGTGTCCCAATAATTTTGTCAACATAGGGTATACACAGTATATCATCTATCTATCTATCTATCTATCTATCTATCTATCTATCTATCTATCTATCTATCCATCTATATGGAAAATATATGGAAGTGGCTGTTTTTGTACATTTTAAAACACATCTATTATTACTCAGAATGTATCCTTCCTTTCTCACAGCTCAGCATCAAAATAAATCAAGCACTTGTGGACATGAGCCATATAGACATCTCAATGCCCCACAATGGGTCTTCTGGGAACAAGCCAAACCCTCAAGGCAATAAATAAAATTCAGATAAATCTTTCAGCATTGGTTTAGCTACCATGGCCTCCCATTTATTTGGTTATGCAATTGAAATTCAATCACAGACTGTTACAATGGAATAACACATTGCTTAGCAGTCAAGCAGAAAAGAGCACTCACCAAATTAATCTTCAGATGGACATTGTTGAATGGAAATGATTTAGCGGCTAGATTGGAACAGATGACTGGCAAAAAAAGGACACTGGCCAGTAGTCTTACCCAACATGAAAAAAAGCTTGCAGCTTTGAATGAACATGGTATGCAAATGGTTAACTATTATGGTAATTATTTTAAAGACCAGGTCTCTTTGTATCATGTTCACTGGAAAACAAGTGCTGAAAAGCATCATTAACATTGTTTTATTGTTACGAGCTGTCTTCCTGTTTTAATTAATCACATTTATAGCAGACACATAATACTTAATATTCCAAATTTACTGCTTACTATGCATGCTAGTCATGCCATGGTCTTTCTGGAGCCCTACAAAGAAATGTAGCAAAATGCTAAAAAGTAAAGGTCAAAATCACGTTTTTACCACGAAAATAAATGCAGGATAATGACATAATTTCTTTCAGCTCATCAGTTTCTTGCTAAGTGCCTCCGTTATTGCCAGATCAGTAGTGTATTACAAAGAAGTGCTTTTCTCTAGGTTGCTTCATTAGCCTGCCCTGTAGGACCTCACCTCTAGACCTTTCACTAATCTGTTGGCCAGCTCAATGGTCTTGTTAGTTCTGTTCACTTCTTCTTGACAGCGGATTTTCTCGGCCGTGGCTCTTTCAAATGCAGTTGTTAAGGCAGCCAGGTTGGTGTCTAGTTCCTTCAAATGAACACATTCAGCATCAATTTAAGAAACTTTCTGAGCACGTAAAAATAGTAGGAGATTTATGCAAATAAGGCAAATCATGATGCATCTCAAAAATGCCTATTCTCCATCTAATACCCAATAAAAACATTATGCAATCAGAAGAAGGCTATGATTATATTCAATTATATAGAGGTAGTTCTGGATTGCTCTAGATTGGCTGTAGATTGTCCTAAATGAACACAATATTGTCTTTTCTCTTCATCCTTAGATGCTTTTATCCATCAACTGGTTTTCTTTGGGAATCTTTGTTTGCAGGTAAGTTTTACATAATCCCACCGGCAATGTATAGCAAGTATAGTTTTACTACCCAAATCATTACAAAAGGTAACCATGAAAATATAACATATTCTGTCTTTCAAATGTCGGATTTGTTGGCTGGGGCTAATGCGAAGAAAAAAGGAGTAGTGCAAATGATTTGCATTTTTAAAAAAATGCTGTTTGTTGGGTTTTTTTGCAGCTATCGTCAAACAGCTATTGCAATTGATGTCCAGATCTAGAATGCAGAACAGTCATAATTGTGCAACGCAGTTTTGCTGGTGCGTGTCAATCAGAAGCTGTGAATTGAGAAAAATTTGCTCTGTTCATTCTGTTAAATGATGTACCCAATTAAACCTGTTAGAATTCATGATCTTCAGTCAAGGTTAAATGAAAGTAGTTACTCCTGTCAGCTAGGTGATTAAATGCTGCCTACATCAGGCACATTTATGTGCAAAATTAAAATTTTGGTATAAAGCATGAATCTTTATGCATGCCCGTTAATTATCATGCCGTTGTTCTCCTTATTAAATGCCCAGTGCATTTCTTGTTCATCATCAGCTCCCTTTCAAAACTTATTTCATAGTTCACGTTAAATGAAAATTCAATGTTTAAATCAACTGCTTCAGCAAGGAAAATGGGATACATTTAGGAAGTGCGCCTGTTAATGTTTGTTAGCAATTAAAATGCAAAATACACTTCATAATTTATTTTAATGCTGTTTAATGTTTTGTTTGGTGGATGAAGTCAAATTTGATGTTGGCAATAAAACCTGGAGGCACAAACTACATTGTTTTAACTTCAAATCTAAAACTGGTCGGCACCTAGGTCTTGATACATAGGTGTTGTGGGCATGTGTGTATATGACGTGTCGCTTTAGTTGACTTGATGGCAAAGGGAAGACTAAGAAAGTAACTTACTTCCAGTTTTTTCTGGATTATTTCCAACTTTTCTGCAGCTGAGGCTAAATCCATGTTGGCTTGAATGAGCGATTGACGCTTAAGATCCACTTCGCAATGAACCTAAACATGAAATATATATATATTTACTCTAGTTTATCAGTAGTAACACCTTTAATAATTACTAAGCAGACCACCTTGGTAATACTGGTTAAGTACTTAAAACGATCTTTCATTTTGTATTAATTAGTTCTTATTTATCTGCCCATAGGCTTATTTTTTTCTGGTTTGGTTGTCGGAGTCAAATGACAATGGTATAAAGAAATGCTCACGCAGGTTCTATTGTACTCTTTGCTGAAATAGCAAATAAAATGCCAGATGCCAGAAGCATCCGACCATTCAAATTAAATTGTTAAAAATGTTGAATTTTCCGCTTAACCCTAACTTCTGGTTACTTGCTACATGGAGGATTACATACAGGAAATGTATAGTTATACTAGTTTTGTTGATTTTTGGCACTGATCTCTGCTTCCCAGAGGCAAAACAGTTCCTTACTTTTGGACCAAGAAATGAAACTGCCTTAGTAATTGAATTTAATTATACTAAGAGCTACAGAGGGTACTGAGGTAGTGTTAAATAAGTGGGTCTCCAAGCAAGAGTGGTAGAGGTTAATACAGTACGAGAATTGAAACATGTATGGGATAGGTATATGGCTACCCTGACTCTAAAATGAGACCAAGGACCAAGGAAGGTTCTTCTTTCCCGATAAATTCTATGTTTCTATAAAGGTGATAATTATCATCTTTTATTTATATAGCACCAACAACTTACACAGTGCTTTTTACAGCACACGTTCAAATGGTATGAAAAAACTAGAATTGACAGACTAAGACCGATACATTAAGTACAATCTAGTGCCCCTTGCTATTATTATTTTTGTCATTAATCACATTTATACAAGTTATAATGTTTCACGTGTTATTTAAATAAGAAAAAATGTTAATATATTTTTTTGGGGTAGGTATTTATTAGAATAATATGGATTATATAGTATATTTAGTTTGGAAATAGAAATATAGGCACCAAAAATAAACAAAAACAAAAGTGTGAAAATTGGAAGTTAACTAACAAAAGACACATTTCTTACAAAATGTCCAGTGACTTTGAAGAGCAATCAATAACATATATTTCTTAAGAACACAAGTAAAGACAAAAGGACACAACATCAAATGAAATATTGCAAACACAATGCAGGACAATGAAATAGAAACAATTATTTAAAAACACTCCTGTTATGCATGCAATTATCACCAGAATAAAAATCTAGGAAGGTACTTACATACATCTTTTTGAAGTGTCCAGAGTATATGAGAGCAGATTGATAAATAACACGAGAAAAGCTAAATATTCATCATGACAAATAATGAAAAATTAAAGATTCTATGCAGCATTAATTACGCTCTAGTAAGATGAATTGGGCCTCTCACAATTAATGAGAACATACACCTTTGTCTAAGTTTTATTTCTACTTGTGATGAATGTGCTCTGGGTGATAAAATACATCATACTAACAGTGGATTTAGCAGCTCGGTCGTAGATTGACATATGAGCACGAGCAAAGCAACCTTTTAGTGCCAGACAGGTCAATGTACATACTGTTGAAATGTGGGACTCAAAGGGTTAATGATAGTGTATCACTTTCAGGTACGCTTTACAACCTGCCATTATTAAAACAGGAAAGTGGTTTAGCTATCACCCAAATGATACCATTTTGCAATGCCATTATCTGCCATTATGATCGCAAGTGGCGGGGTAAATAGAATATTAGAACGCACCTGTACTAAGCATCCCACCAAAATGTGCGTGTAATCAAAGAATAGACGTGAAGGAGTGGTGGAGGTCCATAATTTAAACAGGAGGAGAAGAGGTGCTTTTTAATGAGAGCTCCTCTTGCTACTTTTTGTGATATATAGCACGTCTTTATAGCACTTCTCCATTTTTAGCTATTTCTGTGAATTGGTGGAATAAGTGATTTCAAGACTAAACATGTTGCACATTGTCACATTTCTATATTCAGTATAACAAACTAGTTCCAGAGAAATCAGCAGTTTGTGAAAAATCAGCGTTAATAAATCATGGACAGATGTTGAGTAACGAGCAGAAACCCAATATCTCCTACCTTCACCTTCTTCTATTGGGGCCCCATCAGCTTTTATTTACATCATTGATCATTACAGTTTTAGACATAGTTATATAGTCGATACTTCATTTATGTATACTATACATCACAAAAAGTGGTTTATAACAACGTGCTTGTTATTTATTCATTATGTAATTATCTTACCTCGTGAAATTTAATAATATTAATAACCCAAGCGCAGAGACCAGCAGCTGCTGAGGATTTCATGCGGACAAATTCTGGGTTAAACTCAGGATCGCTCAGATAGTCATCTTTTATGGCTTTGACTGTGGCATCAGCAATGTGCGCTTTGTCAAAGTTAGTCAGAGTCTGAAGGAACTCGTCCACCTAAATAAAATACATGGAAACGATGAAAAATGGAAAAATGACAATGTTACAATTCAAGAAGAAATGAAAATGGCCAATCGCTTTAAAGTAGTCAATTTTTTCATATATATGGATGTAACATTCATTATTTGATTACACCAAGAGAAGTAATGTTGTACTCGATAAAAATTTATTTCTCTTATATACTTGTAGTCATGATAACACTTAAAAGAAAAGTCAGCCTCAAATTATAGGAACCCATGCATAGGTCTTTTTTCATCAGGAGGGTTCAAATTCTAAATTATACAATGTTGAGTAGGACATCACAAAAATGACCATTTGTCCTAGAGGTGACAGAACCTGTATATGCTAGTGACACCTTTTAAAGGGTCAACATATTTAGAAGATGAACCTTATTTAGACAATAATATAATAAATGAATAATTCATTAATATAATACAATAATATTATATTCCCTCTTCTAATTATAAAGCGTCTTTGACATCTTTAAGGATGAGGACTGAAAGAGTCCAAAGTGGATTGGATTTCTTACCTTACTCATTAAAACTTTTGCAGCTTTCCAGCTTCGGTCTTTAGGGATTTTGCCATTTGGAGATAAAAGGACAAGGACAGCAGCAGTCACGTTGGTCACGGGAACTGGTGGGTTGGGAAACGTTCTCAGCTCTGTAAGGTTTAACTGGGCATTGGGAAAATAAGCAATTAGAACTAGAATATATATATATGTATATTCTATGATATGCATAGTGATAATATATAGCATGATAAGGTCAGTTACCCGGTTTAGGGTGTTCAGAGCCGCATTAGCTGCTTGGAGGGCAGGTTCTGCCTTTACCAGGTCATTTGCTGATTCTTGCTGCTGTTTTGTTATTTCTGCCTGGATTGCAGCAATCTATGAGTGAAATAAATCGCAGAACTTAATATATATCCTGTATAAAACAAGGAAAGTGCTCTCTTTTTGCAAAAAAATAAAAAAATTCCAATGCTCTATCTTCTGAATTTACGGTATGTTTTTCCCTGATTTTCACAATGAGGTTGCTTTTTAAATTAGTAGTTAGTGAACAGAATCTCATGGGACTAATGTAAAATCGAATAACATTTTCTATAAATCTTTATTATATTTCAATTCAAACATATCCACAACTACGGCACTTAAGTTTAACAGCAAATAATTTGCCCGTTAGCTAGATGGCATAAATAAATGAGACTTCTTCAGGTTCTACAATTAGCTTCTTGTTTAAAGAGCCAAAAAGTTAACACGTTCAAACAAAGTTGCATTTTAACTCTTAAATTGGGTGATGTTTGTAGGACATCACAACCTAGGGATTTCAGTTTAGTTAACTTGTTTAACTAAGTCTAACTAAGCCTTTGGGGATTAACATTTAGGCAGAAAGACCAGAATATTTTTGCAAATAATTCCTATTTGTAGCAAACAGAATCATTTTGCACAAATGTGGTGCTGACCAACATGTTTAACTCGCTATAGAAAGTGTATTATTTGGGCAAAATGTGTACTGTGCAAATTGAATCCAATAAACCCAAAAGACATATTTGATCACAGTCACAACCATATGCAGATTATGGGAGGGGAAATAATTTTCTTACAATAGGAACATGCAAAATGATTGATAACATCATTACTCAGACAAATTACCAACCTTGGTCATATCCTGCCCCCCTCGCTGTAAACACAGTTGCAATTATTATATGTAGGATTTGACCAGCGCCCTTCAAGGTCAATTGTTATACCAACATGGGTTTGCTGAGTTAACAATAAACATGAAACGTTTATCTGCTTATATGTGAAAATCTTAAGTTATGTCTTACAGTTCTGGAGAGGAACATTCATGTTGGGGAAAAGTAGCCATATTTACTAAATGAAGTTGTGACATGAAGCTCGAAGCGTAGAGATGGGGTAGACGTGGTGGTTGCTCCATGTTAAGCATTTTGCTCCAGAATTGTTTTATATAAACATAACCCAGTTTGATATCCTGGGCACAATGTGCAATAATTCCATAAGCATGTATTTCCTTATATAAGTATCTCCGAAAACAATCATTTACGATCATTATGAACATCTAAGTGTGTTGTATAAGACTTCCTAGCCTATAAGATCCATAGGTCTCTGCCTGTCCATCATCAAATGAGAAGTGGCTTTCTGTAGTATAACCCGATATTGTGTTATACTGAGGCAGCTCTGGGTTTTTAGTGGGCATAACAAAATACATTTATCAGGGCTCCTTCCTTAACAAAACATTAAAAATACTTTGTTAACAAGAGAATTCAATATTGATGTCTATAGATTGTTTCATATAAAAATACATTGTAGTGATATGAGGAATCTTCTATAGGTCTGTCCATTCCGGGGCCTGAAGGAGAAAAGAGGCCCTGGCACTTTAAGGCCAGCAGCCATAAAATAATGTATGTGTGGCTGCTGACCGGATATATGCGGCCATATACTACGTTCAAACACTTACGCCATATGCAGCTGTGTGTATCCAGCCCATTGCCCCATAGTCAAGGACGGTCAAGGGCTGTGTATGGCCCTAGGATATAATTTCAGTATCCATCATTTGGTTTTTAGCAAAGTATGCTGTGATGTTTACTATATAATGCAACTCAGGTTCATACAACCATATTCAATGGTTCATTGTGTTTTCATATCAAACGGACATGGAACACTAAAATTATCACTATTAAATGTTTTCATTTATTTCTTGGATGACTCGGACACACATCAAACTTGAGACTCCATGAATGCAGTACACTCCAATCTCTCGTGTTCATACCTTGCGTTCTTCTGCATCTGCAACGGACTTCTCTTGGTTCAGTTTCTCAGTTTGTTGTCCTATTTTAGCAATAAGTGCCTCTGTATCTCTGTTTCTCTGATGAAGTTCCACTTCTTGAATAGCAAGTTTAGACTTCAGGTCTTCTACCTGGATTATTACGGTACAACAGAGACCTCACTAATTACATTTTAACATATTTATTTCAATTATATCAAAATAATTTAGCTTAAAGAGTAAACCTTGCCTTGGGCTTTGTTAAAAAAGTGTATAATTATATTGTTCCTCTAGAGGATGTGTAATTATCTCTATGTATTTATCAAAATACTGGCTTGAAGGCAACAAAAAATTGAATTTTCTGGCTAATGATTTGCACATTGAGGGTTTATTTCCTCTACTATTTTTTTTTGGTTCCTTTATCTAGTATTTTCATTTGAATGGCTGTAGCTTAAAACTAAAATATGATAATGTCATTAATCAATTTCCATTTATATATTCCAGACTAATAAAATATGCTTAAGATAATTTTTGTAAAAATTATACAATGGAGTAGTTATAATGGCCAGTATGGACACACATATTTGGCCTCAGAACAATGTTTTGTAGAAAAGTGTTAAATCTGCGACTTAAAATGTGGACATTCATTCACTAAACAGTTTGTGCTAATGCGACTGCCCACACACACAGCGTTTACACTGGAATATCCTAATTTACAGATTCTCACCTGAAAAGCAGTAGTTTGTAGCTTTTGTAATCCATTCTCCAGTCTTTCCATTTTTTGGGCTAACTCGTTCCTTTTCCTTCCAAGAAGATTCCAATACAATTTAATGAGCTCCAGGAAGCTTTTAGGGGTGGTGTAAATATAATGCCTTTCGTTCTGCTGATATTTAACACTCACTTCGTTTA
The DNA here is from genome assembly GCA_009364415.1 of Spea multiplicata. NCBI lineage: Eukaryota > Metazoa > Chordata > Amphibia > Anura > Pelobatidae > Spea > Spea multiplicata. Next base: position 14,929 of record VKOC01002792.1, on the reverse strand, counting down.
CACTTGTATGGGCAAATGTTATGAACTGGCTGATAGAGGTTTTTACATTATGCTGAAATAAGGAAAAAGGTTTTGTTAGTAATAGACACATTTTGTTTCCTGCCCTTTCATTTGGGAACTGAAATTTGTTGTCACTCACCCTCATTCACTCTCACCCACTCTCACTCACCACTTCTCACTTTTTTCACTCTCTCTCATGCTCTCTTACGACCGCTCACGCTTTCTCACACTACCTTCTCTACCAACAACTTCCATGTCCCCGTCTCCTTTCTGCAGCTAGCCTTTTTGTCTTATCTCTTCTTGTCCTTCTGTCTTCTTTCTTGGTCTGCTTCTCCCTGATAGCCACTCCATTAATCTGGCCTCCCAGAGTGCTTCCGCAAAAGGGCAAAGCCTCCAGGCACATCATCTGCCTCAACTGGAAGAATGGGCGAGAGGCTGTCGATGTGGGGAACGCCTTGGCTTTGCCTTTTGCGGATCTACCTCAAGAGGCCAGAATAATGCAGATGGATCAGCAGAAAAAGCAATATTCTGACATCTTGGAGTACTTCCACAAAAGAACAGAGCCATGGCATGCCCAGCGGAGACAGCCTCTGCCCCTCTAGGGGGTATGGTTGTCCCTGTGGTGTGCATCAAGGATCCGTCCTGTGGCAGAAGCACTCTGGAAGGAAAGGTTAGCAGAACGGATAGCGGGGGAAAAGGGGACCAAGAAAGAAGAAAGAATAAAGACAGAAAAATAAGAACCTGAGCTGCAGAATGGAGGGAGACATTAAGAGAGAGCGAGAACTGGAGTGTGAGATATAATGAATAATGAAAAAGAACAAAACAATACAAAAAATAAACAACAATAAACTGACATATGTAATGACTATAACACAATAACTTTTGCTGTTCATAAGATATATAAGATATGTAAGATATATATATATCGGTATTTATATATATAGCTATTGGAAGTTCGCAAATACAATATATATATATATATATACATACATACACAGTATATATATATATATATATATATATACATTAATCTATTCACAGCAATATTCATACTATTTGTTCCATTTGTTGAAATCCAATTAAGGAATCAGATCACGTATTCTGTAGGGCTTACTAATATGACATCACTTTCTGTGTGACATTAGTATACCATTGTTTCTTACTGTTTAAATGACAATTAGATATTTTTCAGCACTTCATTGTTCAATCTAAAAAAATAAATCACTTATTGTATTGACTACATCTTATCCGTGGCTCTTCACATGTGCGGTGGTACTAATTTGAACCTCATCAAGAGAAATCATTAAGACCACATTGTTAAGGTTTATAGAGTGTCTCATACAAGTGACGAGTTGGTTAGTCACTTCTGTTGTAGAAATATGTCACTGTTCAATTCATTTTCAAGTATATCTACAGCTTTAACCATATCAACAAATTGACACTGAGTACCTGTGTCTGACTGCTGTCTTTCTACAGGACACTATTATGCATTTTATAGATACCCCATCTACACAAGCATACCCTTAAACAAAGTAAAATAGTTTTTAGGCCAGTCCCAATTTAAGTGCATCTAATGGAAAATAATTATAAGAAACTTATAAAGTGAATGAGCATCAAATATGCATATATGTAATTTGTAATGCAAAATATTGTCAAAAATTATATCACCCCAATGACAGGTTGTGATTTCTCTTTTCTTTCTCTTTTTTCATATATATATATATGTCTGGAGGGCAAACTGTTTAAAGAATATCTTGCAAGACCTGTATAAGTGTATTGCAATAATACAAAGCATTATATTTTACACATCTCTTTGCATCACTGGGGTGATATAATTATTGAAGATATTTTGCTTTACAAATTATTTATATACAAGATTGCAAGCAGGGCTCTCTTCACCTAATGTATCGGTTTGTCTTAGTCTGTCAATTCCTGTCTTGTCAGACCCCTTGAATATATGTATTATATTGTATTAAGCGCTGCGTAAATTGTTGGTGCTATATAAATAAAAGATAATAATAATAATAATATATGTTATGCTCACTCACTTTAAACATTTTTTTTTATAATTGTTGTTAATTGGGGTGTTTTGAACGAGAGAACTTTAAGCATTGCTGGAAGCATTTTTTTTACTTTTTTAAGTATCTGAAGCGCTGAATACTTTTACATAAACACATTCTAATGAAAAAGAAGCTTGACAATTACATCTTTTTTCAAATCATTTCTGTTTGGAATTCTGCACAACCTGCAAAGAGTTGCTTAAATCAAATATAAAAAAACATTGAGCAATTAAACACTAAATGAACTGGAAATGAACTGGAAATACCATCTCGTGATCTCATGACATCACAGGTAATTATTTTAAATGAATGTCTTACCAAAAAAAATGAAAGGGCCAAAGATTTCCTAATCCCCACAGGAGTTTCCTTTCTTGACTGATGTAGTTACATCTTATTTACATTTAAAGTAGAGAAAATATATAATAATTTTAATCTATACAAAATGTGAATGTAAAATATACCTATGCATTTAAATGAATGATAAAAGTATTTGTGCCATAGCATGGGGCTTCTGACCTAACTATCAAGCAGGGGAAAAAAACGGGTAAAAGATTAAAATGTTTTCCATAAAATGCTATATTTCTTGTGACTCTTCTTTTAGCAAACTGTACTGTACTGAGTTCCGTGTAGGATGTTAAATTCGGCAGAATATGGGATTTTTTTTCTTGCCTGTTCCTTGTGTTTCACTCTAGGAATTCAAGGGTCCGTCCCTGCTTGGCGTGACAAATGTATTTGCACAGTTGTCAGGATGATAGACAGGGGAAGAATGATAGGAGTGGTGATCTCTGCTTGTTAGTACATACAATAGCCCAGTAGGAACTATGATCTGTTGCAGAAACAAACGATGTCCCATTCTGGAACATATTAAGTTTGTCTCCAGGACACACATGACTTCACAACAGTGTCTAACCTCATTCATAATAGATGCTAATCTTTTCAGGGCTGACTGATGACAGCATTTCCTGCCCTTCACGGAATTAGACTTGGGTTTTATCAAAGGACTCAAACAGCCTGCTAATTAGACTAATTCCCTTTGTCATGAATTATTTATTTCCATTGGAAACTGATCGCTGTGACTTTCATGGGTTCTGCACTATATACGAACACTAAAATATAAAGAAGGATGTCCCAGTTTAAGTGAAAAGCGGACGGATTCCATTGTCTTCTATTTCTAACTAATTTCGGCAAATTTTAAATGCACCCATGGAAGTATTGTTACGTCTTAAATGCAAAGTACCCAGGTGCCACCCTTTGGGCCAAGAGGGGCTAAATTCAAGTAACCCCCAATCCCTACACACTCCCTCACACTCATTTGCGCTGCAACACAAATTCATTCGCATTACATTATTTTAACAAGTAACTCTTGTCATGACTACCGCGTGTTTTCGTTTAAGAGCCAATAGAGTACTATGGATTGTGAGAATCAAAGAAAACACTCATGAATGAATTTTTTAGTCAACTGAGCTGGTTCCAATATTTGACCCTGTCTGGAGAGGGGTTGAAAAGGTAGACCGCTCTCCCATATTTTGATGCATGTCACCAAAGTGAAAATCCTAGCTTTAAATAATAAGACTTTTAAGAAAACCACCAATGTCGGGTCAGACATGAGTCGAGATGCACAGACAGATTTGCATACCCTTAGTGTTAGGGCATGCACCATCAATGGGGGTCAATTAACCATTAACTCAATTGTCCACTCAACATCTCAGTGAGTAGACCCCACTGTGGTGAGAGATTGTGACCTGGTCTCTAGCTCTAGCTCCGAGCAGGTGAGTCATTGAGCTCTAGTCAATAAGCTTTGAGTTTTGGCACATTGGCTTTGATACACATCAGGTTGAGCAGATCTGTTGAATAATATACTTTCTGAGTTGCAAAGTTGATTTCACTGAATTAGACATTTTTTTGAACAACTCAAGTCAAATTTCTGAAAATAGATGTGTTGCAATGCTTTTCATACCAATTGCAAGTTGGCATTCAGGTCAACCAGCGTTGAGGTGACTAGAAAAGCTCCATTTTAGCTAATTTGTTATTGCCAGAGGAACATGACATGCCGGTCCCCTTGACACCAGGCCCGTTTGGCAGCCATTTTCTTCTAATGAAATGTGATTACCTCGTGACATTAAAAATACAACTGTTTCCTTGTTGGTTATAACCCAAAAACATACATGTATGTAGTAAAAAACACTACTTATTAGTCATAATTCCCCTCATAAGTTTCCCTTTGCAGCAGGTCCTCTGGGCATTTACCAGCCCTTCCAGCACCCTTCTTTTTCAACGCCACAGTAAGATTTGAGATGGTTTGTAAACAATGGTCTACAGGTAAAATAGTCTTGGAATAAGGAATTAGTTTAATTTATGCTCAATACATTATCACATGTAGGAACAAGGTTCCAAAAACATGAATGAAATGTTCAGCTACGTACATACTAATAATTGCACCATATGAAAAAAGGACAAAAAGAACAAAAATGACTTTTCTTGACAATTCTGTCAAAATGTTATTCCAATAGTAATAAATAATTGACCCATTATCTCCAGTAATTGGTGGAAAAATGCCATCTTACGTTTTATAGAAGACCACAATGAAATATTAATGAAACAGTTTGTTTCTCGTTGAAGACAATTCTGCATTCATTTGGTTTTCTTGTTTGGAAATTGCATTAGACTGTTCAGATTTACTGTAAACAACCTTTTTTTTCTCTCACTTGTGTATGGGCATTCCAAGATGTTCAATATAAAAGAAATAATACAGAATGATCTCTTGGCAGACTTTGTTCTTTATAATATTGTCTCCACATGATCGTTGTACATGTAATTAGACATTTACATTTAAAATATAAATTGTACACCCACAAAATCACACATTTTTTATGGGGACAAAATTCCTACATGTTAGCTTCTAACCACCATATCATAGAAATATTTATTAATGTGAAAATATGGATTTTGAGTGTGAAAGTTTAGTTTTCTGCCAAGACATAGCAGAGGTGAAGTAAAATAATTACTTATATATGATTTATACAAAGCAATATATATTTCTCCAACATTTTGTTTTGATATAATACCAAATTATTAAGATGTTATACTTACATCAATTCCATCTAGTTTCTGGATAAAACTGCTGCTAACGGACTGAAGGGCCACTTGTGGCCATGCGTGAAACCAGTTGATAGACGTGCAATTTACAAGGGCTGGGAATTTTCTGGCCCTGGCTCTCAATGTGAAACCAACAGGTGAAAAACACAAAACAACCTGTTAAAAAAATAAACATAAAGCATTTTGTTCTCTTTCAGTTCTTATAAATAAATATGTGAACAGATGGATGCAAGATGCAAAGTAATAATCCAAGGAGCAAGGTGTATGAGTATTTGTGTACACTCCCTAGGTTTTGTGAAGGGGCGGGGATAGTTGTGTGTAGGGGCGAGGCTATCCCCAGGCAGCCTTTCGAGGGTGGAGAGTGGGAGGAAAGTGGGCCTGGCCTAACACCACTGCCCTGCTGCCTGGAGAAAGAAGAAAATGACCTGGAAATCCCGAGTAAGCAGAGCTTTACCTGGAGACTCTGGGTCTATCCCAGTTACGGTGATGAAAGCATACACAACCTCCTTTGTATTCCAGTAAACAGTATGCATTCCACAGTCTACCCTAAATAACTGCAGTAACCATACCATCAGCAACAGAATTAGAATTGTCAGATGGCAAGTCGGCATAAAGCAAGCAGCACAACGAATTAGACTTAAAAACGTCAGTTATTATTTTGTCTCCAAACGTGAATGCATACTTCCATTACATTTCACATAGGGGTAATTAAAATTGGCTTTTTAATTTAATTTTTTTAACTCTCACAAGATTTACATTTTTAGAAATTTGAAACAAATAAGACAGAATTCTGAATGAGACTCGAGGACAGTTTTGGATATCTATGCAATTCTCCCTGTTCGATCATTGGACTTTGTGAGCAGCACTTAAAAGGAGAATTTAGATAAAAAGGCTAAAGCCAAGACTTTGGGAGGCTATTAGGCTACCATTCCCTCCCCCAGATTTCTCTCACTTTCATGCTTCCCTGTGAACTCTACACAGTGGGAATGGTTCAAAACTTCAAACCACAACTTGATCAATGGAAGTAAAAGGCACTACTAATAGGTGCCAGATCCACAAAAATTGGGTACCTCAAACCTTGATTCTATTTCCCAGTACTTTTGCTGAACCACAAACTGTAAAGGAAACCAAATGGACGAGTGCCATATAATATAAGAGAAATCTGTTCTGAATTAAATACGGTATATAAAATAGCAGTTGAATGGACTCCTTAAAAATAAAGCTAATATCTATATGTTTGTTTTTGGAAATCAGCATAATATAGAAAATGGTGCAGAAATGTAGTTCTCTTTTCACTTACAGGCACACCGATAAATATTCTCTTTTTAGAAGAAAAATATCTTCATGCAGCAAAAATCTGAGACTCCCAAAAGTCAGGATGCCGACTATATGGTGCTTTCAATATGGTATTGTGATAAGTCACAATAAAATGGAAAAACTCATTACTGATCATTATGATGAGCCAATCCATTCTGAAGACCTCTTTGGCTAAACCATACATGTGTTACCATCAATAGTGTATCTACAGGGGGTGCAGATGTGGTGCTAGAGCTGTACTGGCCTACTGGGGGATTTCCCGTTAGGCCGCCTCCTCTACGGATGGGCTTCAGGGCGAGGGGTGACAGACCTCATCCTCTCACAACAAGTTGGAAGATAAAAGATGGAAGACAAAAGAGGAAGACTTGAGAGAGAAATGAGAAAGGTAAGAGATGGGGAGTAAAAAGCATGGGATAGTGAGACAAAGGGGAAGATGATGGGGAGAAAATGGTGCTGAAAGGGCAAGTGTGAGCCAGTATGTATGTGTGTATGGGCAAACATCCATGTGTATATATGCGTGTATGGACAGACCTATATAAGGGCAGTGTATATGTGTATGGGCAGGTGTGTGCAAGGGTAGTGTATGTGTGTATGTTTTTGTAAGGACAGTGTATATCTGTATGGGCAGGTGTGTGTAAGGGCAGTGTATGTGTATATGTGTGTGTAAGGGCAGTATGTAACAGTAGTGCATATGTGTGTATATGGCAGTGCATATGGGTGTATATGTGTATAAATGGCCAGTGCATCTGTGTGTGTATGGGCAGACATGTATGAAGGGCAGTGTATTTATATATGTGTGTGTATGGGCCGACCTTTGTAAGTGCAGTGTATGGGTGTTTGAGCAGGCATGTGTAAGGGCAGTGCATGTATATATGTGTGTGTATGAGTAGGCATTTGTAAGGGCAGTGCATATGTGTCTATATGGGAAGTGCATATGTGTGTGTAGGGGCAGTGCATACAGTATGTGTGTGTATATAGGCAGAGTATATGGGTGTATATGTGCAGTGCATATGTGTGTGTAGGGGCAGTGTATGTGTGTGTGTTTGTGAGCATGCATGTGTAAGGGCAGTGTATGTGTATATGTGTGTGTATGGGGCTGTAGCATTACAACCAGTTGGACAGGGTGTAACATCGGGGGGTGCAACATTTTATTCTGCCCCGGCACACATGTAACTCTGGTTACACCACCACATTAGTACACATCATTCCCAGAGTCTCATCTCCAGAACCGGATTAACATGCCATGGGGGCCCTAGGCGAAATACCAGTTTGGAGCCTCTTTCCTGCTTGATTTACATACAGGGCAATATATCCCAGCCACACAAACCCCAGCTTTTAAGTTTCTGCGTGAAGACTGGGCCAGTGCTTTCAATATCAGGAGCCCGTCCCGGCGGCAGATCGCTCACACGCAGAACCTGCTTGAGCAATCTGTCTAAACCCCTTACACAAAACAAAAGCAGTAACAACTCCATACTAGCCATTAATAGGCAATTTAAATACTGTATCTGAGCAGCTGCCTGTCCCCTAAGAATCGTAGGCCCAAGGAAGTCAACTAGGTTGTTTTGCGCATGATCTTACATCATAAGGGAGCATAATATGAGAACTAAGAAGATATCAACAACATATATTCTTCATAACTACCAGATTTCCTCTTTTAATGTTTTGAAATAATATTTGTTATCATTACCTGCATGTATTAATAAATCTCACCAGAACCATTTGAGCCTCTGAGGGCAAATATGTATAAATTCAGATTTTATAGTCCAGATATATGTTGTCGCACAGATGGACTCTTTGATATTTATTGAAGGCAACACTGAAAGTTCTGATTCCACAATACATGCCATCTTATCATTCAATAACAGCAGACAAAATGAAACCACATCAATAATTTTACAAGGGAAGCAATGCCTGTTTTATAGAATCTTGCTAACAAAATATAACTAATGGATAAATATTCCTTTTTTTTCACCTGTGGAAAAAATGTGATAATGGTTAAAGGATTGTTTAATATAACAATGAATCATCAGGGTATCAGACACAAATGGCAGTGAGCCAGTAAAATTTGGGGTTTTCTTTTTTTTCTTCTGAATGATAGAGACTGTATTGTTTAATCCCTTTTCATTCTTTTATCCTTACCTTCAGCTGTCGGCGTATTCTGTCGATGAAAAACTGCCAGCAATTCTCTCTGGAGTCCGGATGGCCAAGAGCTCGCAATTCCATCCTTATGGAAGACACAATGCTGTCTATCTCATCGTCACTAAAAAGATCAGGAATATCACCTGCACAATACAGATATTATACGGCATGTATGGCAAAGAGCAGAAATACATTTTTAACACGCTTAAAGGTTTAGAAGGAATTCAAAATGACTAAAAGTCGAAACTTTATAGTTAGCATTCCAAAACCAAACAATTTTTTAAAATACACACGGCAAAGCGGATATTTTCATTTCTTTGTTTTTTTGGGTTTTTTTAGAGGGCAATTGAAGGCAGGGAGCGCATCCACTCTTTGATTAGACAACAGATCTGTTGGGGATGATGTCGGAAGGCACTTGGACCATTCTACCAAGAATAAGGGTGTTGTGAGCTAAATCTAGTTAGGGGTATTTATTCCAAGAGCGGTTAAATAAATCAATCTTAACACCTTTCTAAGCACGTTCAATCTGCTCTCTATAATCCTCATTACTGATTTGGCACTTTTTATGAAGCCAGATCATAGCATGCACAGCCAATGAGTGCAAGGCGATCAGCGAAGGTACCACGATATATGTTTTTTTTTTTGTGTATAAAAGGGGGTATGCTTAAAAAGTTCATCTGGTGCAAAGTTTTGATCAACCAATACAATGGTCTGGTCAGGATGAGCGGTAATAAGGGCACTTTTGAAATTTGGCATTTAAATATATTTTTATACATAATAAAGAGTATATTTATTCCTACTGGTACCTTGTTATATAATTACATCATTATAATTAAAATGGAGTAATCATTTCAAATAATAATAATAATAATAAGCAAATATACAGGAGCAACACCCCATGCTTGCTTCCAGGTCATATTATAGATAAATGCATGTGTTTATCAATGTGCTTAACTTAATTTCTGTAACAAATGATAGATATTTAAAAGAAGCTCAGGATTATTATTTTTTTTATTCCTGTGATCAATCAAATCTGAAAAATTGTCCTAAATGCAGTTATTAGGCATAGCGGAAGTAAACCTTGTGTCTTGCAGATCTTGTAATCTATTAAAGTATCTATTTAATTATTTTATACAGTTTAAACATGCTAGGCCAAGACCCCTTTCTGTACCAGTATGTGTTAACATACGTTAACGTTATTGTCAGTTATGTAGATTGTGAATTTCAATGTTACTGTTCATTTTCACTCTCCCCTATAGTAATAGCTATATAAATAAAATGTAATTACTTTAAAATTATCTGCCCAATTAATATTATTAATTTGACCCTAAATGATCTTAACTGAGTAACGGTGAACAATGGGTTTTATTTCCTAACCCTTTCCTCGTATTTTTGGTAATGTCTGAACAATTATTAATGATGATGGTGATTTTTTTTTCCTAGCCCTGCAGCTTTAATTGTATATTTCTGGCTCCTGTCTGATCACATATTTTTTGCTGAAACAAGAGGAGATAAAAACCTATTTAAGAAAAAGAAAATAAATTCCTAATAAACCAAATTATTGCTGATTGCGACTCATTATATTAAGCAAGTTGTTTCTCTTGTGTCACAGAGGTGAGTTGACAACTCCTATTGCAAATCTGCGGAGATGACCTCTCACATCTGCTGATGAAGCCTATTCAAAACCCCATGCCCTGTGTTCATTTAAAATGTTATATTTCTGAAATGTTTTGATCATGAATGTATTTGCAAAAGGTTTATTTTTCATGCAATTTCCTTCATCTTTCGTGTTCATTATTTAAAGCCACAGAGACAAATCCAGTACCCTCAAATGATGTGGGGATGAGCTAAATGTATTCATCTTAACTAAAATTGTAACAGAATGGTAAAAATAAAAGGGCACAAACAGACTAAATGAGCCTCAGAGGCTTTTGAAAAGTAAAATAATATGGAATGCATATTAAACTTAATGTTTACACATTTTAGGCTTTTTTTTATCTTTGCTAATCGATCTCATTTTTAATACAACATTTAAAACATATGTTTATAAATACTTTTAAAGACTGAAAGAATTGACACATCATACAAATAAGCTGCACTACAAAATAACTTGTTGAAATAAAAAAATACATTAAAAAAATATATATATAAGCTACCCGATGCCAGCATGTCATTAACTAGAACAAGAAATCTTTCATCCGGGATCTGGGCATCTGTGTGCAGGAAGACGGTGCCAATATTCTTCACCCCCACTTTGAAGTATAGTGCTGCTATATCGCTCTGCAAAGATATAGAATGGTTAGTAATAATATTGTATTTTCAGGTGTATCAATAATTCAAAATTATTCAAAATTATTTAGCATTTTGGAATAATTATTTATTGGTCTTGTACCGCATTCAGAAAATTCCATTTCATAACATCCCATTATGTACAAGGATGGGCTGCCCCCCTCCAAGCTTTTCAAACAGGATTGGTCTGACTTGGGCCAGCCCACTGAAATAGGTACTCTGTTGGGTCACATGACTCAAGTGAACTGGGCCAGCCCACTGAGGGAAGTAGGTGCTGCTCACAATAAGCTAGCAGGGATTAAGCCAGGCTCCAAGTATAAGCATGTACGAGAATGTGTGTATGTACATATGTCCATGGAAGGGAACGTGGATCCAGCTGCTCAGTTAGTGGGGTAATAAAAGTACATACATGTAAGTAAAACATCCTTATATTAATCAAAAGGGCATGACACTGTCTACTCTAAATGGCTTGACAGTTCTTGAGACATCGTAGTGTTACATTTCTTCCTATAAAAAACAAGGTAACTGATAATATTAATATCTAAAAAGTACATTCTAAAAAGTACATATCTAAAAAGTAAATTCCAACAAAGAGAATGACCCTCAAATGTACTTAAAAATCTGATTTGGGGTGAGGGAGCAATTTACCCAAACGCTAGGGTATTTGAAAGCATCTAAAAACTAAAGTTATGATCTTTATAGATATACCGGATGAAGAGAGAATAGGGTTATCTGGTTGTATAATGGATTATGATGACCACCGTAATAAATGTTTTCACCGTTATCTGTAGGGCGTATCAGTACACAGAACCACAGTACACCGATAAAACTCATTTCATGACCTCTATCTAGCGCTATAATACTAGTACTGGATGCATGAAGATGTGCTGAATATCAATAAATATTTATATTTTGCTGACCCTAGACGTACGCGCTTGTGATTGACTAAAAAAGGCTAGTAATTCTTTGCATCATAATTAAATATTCGATTGAGAATTGTTTACAGCCTCAAACAACTCCAGTTTTCCCTGTAGATTGTACCATTTTTATTGAGTTTGAAATAAATATGCATGTTGCTGTAGAACACACAGACAAACGAGCAAACAAATTCAACATTCACAACAGGCAACAGAATAAAGTACAACGTACAAACGGCACTGTGGATTTAGTCTGCAAACAAACATACTCGCTAAATGTAAAGTTGGAAACCATGGCAACTGTAACATCACGTATAGAAACTCAAAAGACCTTTACAGCAATTAAGGATGAGTTAAGAAATTGGTTTATTTGTTTTCTGTAATTGTGACATTGCTTATTCTGCATTGACCTGCAGATTGTTTTCTAAAACAATATTTGCAAAAGGATAATTAAGAAAGGCATTAGTCTGAGCCGTATTTATACAAAAAGGCTTCATCAATCCTCGGTTTTAATTGTGCCAAAATGAAGAACAAATTAAATTATCCAGCACACAATAACAACAAATAGTTTCTGCAAAACACTGTTTTGTAACTCAAAAGATGTTGTCTCGGACTTCTGTGGCCAAATGGATCATGTGTTATATATTTACCAGTGCCCTACTGGTACTGTCTGCCTCCTGCTGCTCCGTGCTAAGCTGTGTGTAAGAGATGAAGCTTTTCAAAAGCTCTTTTGGCACCGATCCGGTTTGCCCGGTGTGCCGTGTCACCATATGGCACAAACATCTTTAAATAGCCCAGTTCCTGCTTACCTGTACCCAACCAAGATCCCAGTTTATCTGTTTCTTTCTGATATGTTTAGGAACCTGACCACAATGACTAGAGGCTACTAGAATCAATGCTCACTGAAGGCTACTAACACAATTCAAACAAATTGATGATATTTATTAAGACCTCTGGGAGGATCCTAATGAGAAATAATCACCAAAGCAATGTTACTGGAGATATTTCAATGTTTATTTTAGTGCTAATTTTCTTTCAGAAATATAACCAACTATATCTCTAGTAGTCCTTCCTTAACAGAGAAAAAGGAATCATGTGTCTTCTACTTTCTACAAAACCACTTACCGCTGTGCTTATCTTGTGTTCATTGTTCACCCAATTAATAGTTCTGATTATTATTTAAAATAATAGTTTTGAAAGTAAATTTAGGTAATTAAAGGTAAATCAGGTAATGCAAATGAAAAAATCTTAAGTAAATATGTTCACCATCTTCCATAACGTCATTGAATTTGTCCTCATTTTGGCTTTGTAGAAGCTATAATTTTCAGCCTTACCCTGAGATCATTGATGCTGTATCCTTTACGAAGGGTTATTTGGAAAACTTCAAGAGAGCAAAGAAAAGCTGTCAAGCGACATAAGCTTTGCTTCCCACTTCCTCCAACACCAATTAAGAGAGCATTGCCATAGGGAAACTCCAGAATTCGGCTAATCCGGCAGCTACAAAATAATAAGAAAAAACGGAGAACGTTATTTTCATGACCTATTCAATTAACAACTAAATATATGTACATTATAAGCAAAAGAAACTAAATACAATACAGTTTGTAACTCAACTGAACATCACCAAACCTGCTGCCTTGATCCCAATCCACTTTATTGGTGGCGGTCTTGGAAAACAGCAAACGTACAATGAAAAATTACATTTTCATAAAGTAACAAAGAAAATGTGCGGAGGATATGCTAGGTTCCCCAACACCATGAGCAAAATGACAAGAAATTGATGGTTTATCATTTATGTTATTATATCAAGGCATATTCATTGAATTGTCATGGTTCATCAGAAACATGGAAGCATTGACAGCAGATAAGAACCATTTGGCCCATCTAGTCTGCCTTGACTTAAACCTTAACAAGAATGATCAGGTCTGTCTTACCCACTTTGATTGCACATGCAACAAATATGAAAACTTTCTTATATTTCACAGATTATATATTTTCTTGTCTACAGTACAAGATGTTATTATAGCAAAATGGCAATATCTGAAGGTTGCCAGTCCTCATATGTGATCCCTATTATGCGTCTGCCTCTGTAGTTCTCCCTTGCCTGATTACCATTATGGTCTTCACATTACAATATATTATTTAGTAACTAGATCACAATTTTGTAATTAACTATGTTTATGCTGCTTGGCCTCTCTGGCCTTCAGTTATTTCAGTTCTGCATATTAAATATTTACAAATACAATAGGCTGCATTCAATTTTAAACTGTACCTTGATTTCAGAGTCTGGGGGCATTTTATCTATGCCTTCAGCCTTTCACTTTTCACAATTCAACTTTTTTTTTGGAAATTGAAATATAGAGCCAAAAGAACAAAGAAAAACTCACATGTGTTGAATGGCTTCTTCAAAGAGAACAAGATTCATCGAGGCATGAATTTCGTTGTAGTGCTCAAGTGCATCTGTTAAAATTCTGACCAGCTTTTCCCAATCGGACACGGGGAAATAACGAGGTTCCCCGACACCATGAGCAAAATGACAGTAAATGAGTGGCTTATGTATAAATATGTGCTCGTCAACACCCTACAAGAGAAAGCTAATTCAGAATGGTTTTCATAAAAAAATAAGCTTAATAACCAAATAATTGAAAATGGGTCTATACTATTTAAAACTTTCTCTGACTCTAACAAGTAAGATTAGCCATTTTAAGACATTTCCATAAAAATACATCTGACAATGTGAAAAGGCTTTAGATCAGCCATGGTGAACCTATGGCACGCGTGCCACAATGGACATGGATTATTCTTCAAATTACTCCATTTATGCCCCAACAGAATCACACACATATATACCCAAATAAACTGCATCTGCCAAGCTGCGTGATACAGGTAAGTGTGTGTATGTATGTATGTGTAGGTGTGTGAATATGTGTGTGTGTGTATGCATGTGTGTGGAAGGTGAAAACAACTCTGCACTACACAGTGGTGGAACTACCGGGGTCGCAGGGGTCGCGACTGCGACCGGGCCCTGGAGTTTTGCCAGTCAGGGGGGCCCAAGGGGTGTCAATCGGTGAAAACGACCGCTCGGCAACTCTTGGGCCCCCCTGACTGACA
>VKOC01002791.1:0-37864 GCA_009364415.1 Spea multiplicata | reverse complement strand
GGACTGTGATTGCTGTTAGAAATCACACTCCTATCATGCAAAGTCAGCCAGTACATGCTGAAACCTAGCTAGCTGCCCCCCAGCATGTACTGGCTGACTTGGCATGATAGGAGTGTGATTGCTAGCAGCAATCACAGTCCCATCATGCCTAGGTTTCCACACTTACACTCATACAAACTCATTTAAGCACCCTCCCCACCCCCTTACCTGCACTGCAGCTCCTCGATGCCGCTCACAGACCTCAGCAGGGGGCGCGGCCTCCCTCTGCCTTCTCTTCTGCTTCCGCTTCCTCTATGCAGTGCAGAAGACCCTCCCACAGGTAAGTAGCAGGGCTCGAGGTGCGGCCTGCGTAAGATCGGTTGCCTTGGCTGCCGATCTTACGCGGGCTGCACCCTCTCTCTCCTCCAAATTTAAAAAAAAATAATAATTAAAAAAAAAACGGGATTTAAAGTCGCATTGCGACTTTATTCCAAATTTGGCAGGGGGGCAACAGGGGGGGCAAGGATTAACCTAGGGGGGGCAATTGCCCCCCCTTGCCCCCCTGTAGCGACGCCACTGTAATATATATATATATATACACAGTATATAGCATTAATTCCTAGAAAATGGTCAAATGAAACCCTTTCTTTAAAAAGTGTTTTTTTTATGGTAAAACAAGATTTTCTGGGCTTTAAAGATTTCTGTCTGGCTCTTTGGATGCAAGATAATATTGACCTACCTCGGGTAAAAGAATTGCATGTTCTGTAAAGTCCTCTTCATTGCTCTATCGCAAACATGAAGAATTGATTGATTTGGTGCATGTATAGATATACCTAGAATAATTTATTCTAACAGGACATAATCTTAATGTTTTCCCGTAGTCATATGTTTCTGGATTTTACACCACATACCATTTGGATGTTAAAATGTTATTTTGGCCTATGTCTTTTGGCTTGCAGAAACTTCCCCTAGCTTGCTTACTTTTGTGTTGGATTCCCATTTCTAGTTTGGTTTGAAATAGCAAAAAGGAGTCCAGCATTTCATAATAACCCGTCACACAACATTATGTGTTGATTCGAGATGTCAGCTCTGACTTTTGCTTTATTTGTGTGATAGTCCATGCAACTGTTGCAACGTAATTAAAATATATTAAATTTGATAGCGGAACATTTGTATACCGATAGTGCTTGACACTTGGTAATGTGATCTTGCATTCATTTGAATACATGTAGGCGACTTATAGATAGAATTTGGACAGTATATTTTAGTTTATTTTTATCTGCTCTGCAAATGTAAAAGCAGGCAACACTCTGTAACCCAAGACACAACACCAGTATGCCGGGATTTCTGCATTATGTTTGTCAGGTCTTATAACAACTCTAATGAATATTTATTTTTATTCTACTGAAGCTTGAAATAAATTATGTTGGCCACTTTCACTTTATTTATCTTTTTTTTGCTATTGTTCACTCCATTGCTGCTTATACTTATTTTCCATGCAATATCATGCATGGTAAAAAGAGGATAGCGCTGACTGTGGTTCATTCTTTTGCCAGCAACTCCGTTTTGTTCTATTTTCTCATTACAAATTTACATCAACCAGGAGTTGTCATTTTGTCCTGTCAAATCACGTGACACACATACTTCTCAATGCCTTCCTACAGACAAATTGGTAATCAATATCAATAAGGTTATGATTTTTATGATACAGGAGCAGAATAGACCCTAATGTGGAATGACCTGCCAATGTTGTTAGCCACCAGACATACCGTTAACCTTTTATCCTTACTCAAAGATATCTGCACAAGCACAAGCACTGTATTATAAAAAAACATTGGGGTTATGCTTTATTTCCTTATAAACATAAATGTTAAAATGAGTTGTTAATAGTAGCATAATAATACACAGGACTGGGTTTCCATTCGGTAGACTAAGCATATCTAATGCAACATGCATTGCAGAAGGCACGTATGGAGGGGCTAAACCGTAGCCTCACCTACCAATTTTAGTTTGACCAGGACCCACTGACATTCATTAATTTTATTTATTAATTTTTTTGGTTTATGGCTTTTCAATTTTTTTTTTTTTTAAGAATGGCAGCACTAGTGGTAATTTATCATGTAAATTGCCATGCCATGCTTGCACGCACCAGGATGATAAATTATATTATTTCTGGTACAAAAAAATGACTCATTGTATTCTTCCTCTGCAATTAAATATATAGACTTCAGTTGTCCTTTGTAGTGAAATTGCATGTTATAGTTTTTTATTAGTATTTGTTACTTTTTGCATAAACAAAAATGATTTGTAAATCGAGGAACAAATATTTTCAATTACCCCTCAATAACAAGTTTAAAGAGAATCCAATAATGTGAATTCAAACTCCTACAGATGTTATTGTATGCAGCATGCAAAGTAATGTAATCTACTGCCAGGGTATGTTATTGACATACCTTTAGTCATGTCATTTACCACTTTTTATGGCATCCAAAATATTTCTGTCCACTGTTTTATCATTTAATGTCAAATGCGCTATCCACTTGGATTGTCTTGGGTGTAGATCAAGGCACAAGAAAGATGTGCCTTAGAACTAAGAGAGAGTGAATGACTGGTATCAGCCAAAAGTGTGTGTTGTTCCAAAGCTTTCACATTCCATTAAAGAGGGGATTTACCCTGTCTAATGAAAGCTGCTGAACAACTTTAAACATTCGTTGGGCCATCAGAAGAGGAGCCAGCTCATTGCTTGCTATGCGATCAGCTGTGAAGTTTCATAATTTTGGTGTTTACCCTAACACCCTCTAGTTAGTTTACTAATACAAGCTTTATACTGTAAAATTGTATTATTCCTTTGGTAATTTGACAACACCGTTTATAAAAACTATAAAACATTTCATAATAGTATACCTTTAAATTTCCAGAAGATTAAAATCTAAGAGTTAAATTATTCTTAACAAAGTACAGGAGGCAAGTTTATATGAAAGGAGGAGAAACGTTAGAACAAGAGGTCATAATCTAAATTTAGAGGTTCTACTTTACTGAGAGAGTGGTAGAGTAAAGGGAACAGTCTCCCAGCAGGAGTGGTGGGAGCTAATACAGGCAATAGAATAAATACACTAAAGCTATCCTCACTATGGGACCAGAACAAGGGCCGATAGGTGTTTGAGTCCATTGCATTAAAAAAATGGGCCGAATTTTTTTAAAATATTGCTAGTTTATGACATTTAAACAAGGAAGAAACAAAGTGGATGTGACTTTATAATTGTAAAATAACATGGGTTTTGTTGTACTTTATCCAAAACATTTTAGGAAATCATATAAATTTTTATTAATGTTTATGCACGGGTTAGTTTAATATGGTATTTGAAATGCTCATTGTCTCTTTTTTAGCAAATACCTACTTGATTGTGGCAATATGTGCGCTAAACCGGTTGATATGAGAGTACAATTAAAATATTTTTAATAATATGATATTGACTAACATTATTAAAATGAGTAATCTGATTTGCTTCTGTGGCTACCCAAAAACGTGCTGGCCTACACTTTATACATTCTTTTTTCTGCAACATAATACAATCTTGTAACCCCCATGTGAGCCAAAAGTCGTATGTAAAAAAGTTTTTTTTGTACAGGGTTAGCAGATCTCTATGGAGCCTGTACCTATCCTATGTGCTGTACTGAATTGATACATTATTATCAGGAATATTATTGTACCATCTATTTTGAGACAAGTTCATTGTGCAGGGCACTAACACAGCTGTACTGCGATGTCTCTGGGTATTCCGAAAGCAGACAATCCAATGGCATGGAGCCCAAAAAGCTGTGCCAAATTGAATTGTCCTTATATCATTGGAAGCAACACAAAGTGCTGCCGAACACAGGTGTGTCATCAGCAATTGTGTAAGCAATCTGATCATTCACTTTGTACAATACATAATTTAATAGATTAGCAAATTGTCAATCGATGACGAATTCGGCCATATCCCTATGTGAACAGAGCAAAATGTAGAAACTAGATACTGATTAGTATTTCCTTAAGTAAACAAAACATGATTACAGGTTTTTAGTCTGTAAACAATACTGAGTATAATTTCAAGCGTGATGTGGCTCAAAACGCTGTCTCTGTTTTTGTTAGAAGTGTGTGAAATCGATCTTGTGAAAACACCCATGGGACAAAACAAAAATAAACTCAGTTTGGTAACATATTAAATCCATTATTTCAACTTTAAAGCCCATCTACAGCAGCTGCATGCATAACAAGCTGTGTAACCAACAGCAAAACTGAACAATACATTGAGTTTTACTGATTTTGTAGGAATTCTTGACGGAAAACTGTCCTTTATATAAGACTAGTGATCATATGAAGCAATTGATTATTACATAGTTGTTTGGCTCTTTTTTAGATATCACCTAAATAGCCCTGATCAAAAATATACATGCCCTTGGATGTTTGGCCTTGTTACAGACACACAAGGTGACACCCACACACAGGTTAAAATGACAATTAAAGGTTAATTTCCCACACATGTGGCTTTTTAAATTGCAATTAGTGTGTGTATAAATAGTCAATGAGTTTGTTAGCTCTCACGTGGATGCACTAAGCAGGCTAGATAGTGAGCTACGGGAAGCAGAAAAGAACTGTCAAAAGACCTGCGCAACAAGTTAATGGAACTTTATAAAGATGTTAAAGGATATAAAAAGATATCCAAAGCCTTCAAAATGCCAGTCAGTCCTGTTCAATCACTTATTAAGAAGTGGAAAATTGAGGGATCTCTTGATACCAAGCCAAGGTCGGGTAGACCAAGAAAGATTTCAGCCACAACTGCCAGAAGAATTGTTCGGAATACAAAGAAAAACTGACAGGTAACCTCAGGAGAAATACAGGCTGCTCTGGAAAATAACAGTGTGGTTGTTTCATGGAGCACAATATGAGAACAAAAATGAGCTGCATGGACAATTTGCCAGGAAGAAGCCTTTACTGTGCCAATGCAACAAAAAAGCCTGGTTTACGATTTGCCCAACAATACCTCGACACGCCTTCTGACACACTGTAATTTGGGGTGAAGAGACCAAAATAGAGCTTTATGGTCACAACCATAAGGGCTATGTTTCGAGAGAGGTCAACAAGGCCTATAGCGAAAATACGATCCCCACTGTGAAGCATGGTGGTGGCTCACTGATGTTTTGGGGATGTGTGAGCTCTAAAGGCACAGGGAATCTTGTGAAAATTGATGGAAAGATGAATGCAGTATGTTATCATAAAATACTGGCAGACAATTTGCATTCTTCCACATGAAAGATGTGCATGTGATGCTCTTGGACTTCCCAGCACAACAAAGACCTTAAGCACAAGGCCAAGTTCGGGAGTGATCATCACAGTCTTCTGACCTTAATATCATCAAGCCACTCTGGGAAGATCTCAAACGTGCGGTTCATGCACGATGACCGAAGACTTTGCGTGACCTGGAAGAATCTGGGGCCTCATAGACAACTATTACAAATGACTGCATGCTGTCATTGATGCTAAAGGGGGGAATACACAGTATTAAGAACTAAGGGTATGCAGACTTTGAACAGGGGTCATTTCATTTCTTTCTTGCCATATTTTGTTTTGTGATTGTACCAATCTGGTATAACCTACAGCTGAATATGAAGAAATGTTTCCGCTCACTCATGTTTTCTTTAAAAATGACATATATATATATATATTACCAATTCTCCAAGGGTATGCACACTTTAGAGCACAACTGGGCCCCAGATGGCAAGGGATCCTCACTAGCTGCAGTGTAATTAAGGTATATGTCTGCACTACATGTGTTATAGTGCCAACCCAGGGCCCCACCTGACCTTGATCCTAGTATATTGCGGTACAGCTAGTTATATTTGCTGAAACAGATGACAGAGGTAGTAAGAACTGCCTTTGTATCTCTGCCTCTCTCATGTACACTGTGATTGTGAGCTGGAGAGATACATAAATCATTAAGGGTCCTAAAATTAAAAAAAATAATAATAATTGTTTAATTTTTAACTGACTTTAAGAGGTTAACTTTTTAGATTTTTTTTTTATCCATAGTGGGTAGTAAAGATTAACTAGTGGCAAATTAGATGATTTTAGATGATTAGGTGATTTTTAGGGTTTAAAAAAATGGTCAGATTGTAGACTATTTTCTACTTTACTTACTGTCTAATTATTAATTGCTGTAAAACAAAAAGACAAGATTCACCCACACTGTGCTAGAAAGCTACAGCGGTTAATTTTGAACATTACTCTGTAATGTATAGCATATAAGTGATAAGTTACCACCTCTTATATAGGAGAGTGTGAAGCATGTAAGTGCAAGTGGTATGTGACTTGTTTTTAAGTCATGGAGTACTTATGGAGTACTTTCTGCTTATGCCGTTTATGCCACCTGTGTCAAAAATGCTACAGGGCATTTCAACAATTTTCAGCTGGTGGAACAAAGGATATTTCTGAACTCTGGCATTATGGTTACAGAGTATAAATAATCACACAATTGCCATTGAGATGCATATGAAATGTTGATAGGTTATGTAACCAATGGACCAACAATTTCCACTGTTTAGTCTACTAAGTTTGATGAGTAGAAGAAGTGAAATGCTTTCTGCTACCTTCACCTAAATGTTTCCTTTTATTCCCTTATATTATGAGTACAGCCCTTGGGCCCATGCTTATTGAAACTTGGGTCAGGGAGCACTCACGCTCACACTCTTCACATAGTGGGACATGGTCTTGCCTAACTGGGATACTCCAGGCCATGTGTAGGCATGTCGGTGACAGCATTTCAGCCTGCTTAGACCTATGATGGGCCTTCCAAGTGCAGCATTCAGCCACCTCAACCACCCAGCCTAAGCATCTGCAGCTCCTTCAAAGTCACATGGTGGGCTACAAGCAGCTACGAGCAGTAATTGGAAAACCACTGTTGCAAAGAAACTTCTAAGTGGGTTATGTTGAAAATTGTGACACAAAGAACACAAAAATACATAAAAATCCACATGTAAAACATTAATTGTGTGGTTTCGTTTTATCTCCTCATTGACTCCATTTGTCTGTGTCCTAAGAATGTTTCATTGTGTACTCTATGCTTTATTAAGTGTTATGTTTTGAATCACTTTACCACTGTTGTCTATCCAGCATTGTTTTCCATGCAGTGAGATCGTTTTGCTGTTGTAGTTTGTGTAATCTGTGTGAGTTAATCTCATTATTCAAGTTTAGTTTTCTGGTGCAGATCATCTTCTTTATAAATCACTAGGCATGATTTAAAAAGGAGCTGATCTGCACCAGAAAACTAGGCATCTCAATAAAGAAAGCTCTTCTTCACCATCCATAATAAGGGTTTGGGCTGTATTATTGGGGGGGGGGCTTTTATAAATTGGTTTGGGGGGACTTCAGCAAGAGGTGGAGCTCTTACTACCGGAGGACTGAAGAAGCCATGTTGGACTTCAACCAGGAAGTGTGGGAGTGTCAGAATTTAAGTCATTCACACCAAGAAAAAATATTTCATTATACAACATCATTATTGTGCATTATAGGTGTCTGAACATTTAAACTAGATGATCTTTTGCCTGGTTTTTACACCTGCTTAACAGACAACACAGGGCAATCTAAAATTATAAAAAATATTTTTCTTTGACTTTTTTTTTGTATTGTCCGATTCCAAGAACAAACTCAGATCAATGCCTGTGTACACATTTTACCCTCTGTGTTATGAGCTGTCACTTATTCAGTTTACAATGGCTTATCAGACTTATCAAGATTAATATTTTATTATTCATATAAACAATACATCAGTTATTATCTAACCTGGGAAATTACAAAAGATCGCATGAGTTGCCCAGAATTAGGAAAATCATTAACTTATATCACTTCTAGTGTTGGTTGTAACAATTCTATTAACATTTCCATTTTCTAATGTCAATATAGACTTATTGTTGAATTCAGAAAAAAATACAGAATCAGGAAGCTGTAAAAATATTTGCACATTTTAGAACAATCAGGGTACTGTTCATATTTAATTCCTATAGTGGTGTAAAAAATAATGAGTTGTAAATGCATGTTCTAAAATAACATGGAGTCAAGCAAAGATTAATAAGGTGTATGCAATTCTTACTGTATGTTCTTTCAGAATGAATTTCCACTAAAACCTATAATTTTTGTGTACGACTCTCAAAACTATGATATTCTTATTTTAAAGCACAGCTAGTTCCAGACACTGTTGTTTGCACAGTAATAAAAATTCAGATGGAATTGGTTTTTGCTGTTGATTCCAAATGCACAAAATGTTTTCCAACCTACCGAGTCAAAGTATTAATACTGGGAAAGGTACATTGATGATATTCATGCTGTACAACACATTAAATCAATTTTTCATGTACAATGGATCATTCTTCACCACCGGCCAAATGAACTTTAAGCTCTTATTATTAACCCCTTAACTGGGTCATGTGTTCTATCCCTGTGGAGTTGCCAGTTAAGGGCTGGAAAGGTAATATACCGGTAGGTTTGGTATTTTGCATTGGCAGTTCATTTAGGCGGGCTGATAATAGCCTGGTCACTGAGCTGATAGTAATAACTTTTGGAACATGTATGCTCTTTTGGAACATGAATGCTTCACTTGGATGGATGGTGGGAATTACTTAATATGAACTGCTACTCATATGGAATCAGACTAGAACCTGAAAGATAATCAGTGTAGTACTGTAACAATTCACTTTTAGTTTTATTGCAGGTAGTGGTATTAAGCTGATTATTATATCCTCTGAAAATTGAGTGCCAAGCTCTATGTTGTTATGGGGTATCAAATGTACCAATATCTTAGTTGATACAAAATTAGATTTTTGATTCCTGAAAAACACGGGGAGCAAATCAACAAACAAATTAGTAGTTTTTCTGAATCCAACTTTTTCTAAAATAATTCATACAGCAAACTGTAACGCATAAATGTTTCTTACAGATTTATGGATCTGTTATTGTAGTTTTATTTATCTGCATTCAAAATCGCTATTTATCTCTTTTAATCAACCTCCAACTCCTGCTTCTTATTAAAAATGTGACATGAATAACTACCGCTGACGCCATTGTACATTTTATGGGAGCGTTTGTAGCTTAAGTGGGTTTTTTTTATGACCCTGTCTCACATTTGTATTTGACAATATTAAAACTAAAAGCTATTTAAACATGTATATTATTCAGATATATAAAAATGCCATTCACTCATTGAGATTTGTTTAAAAAATCTGTGATGACAATGTTGTTCATCAAACACTGGTGCTAAATAATGGTTCCTTGGTGTCACAGAATGGAGAAAAAGAAAAAAAAAAAGGAAGAGATAATCTGAAGGAACTTGCCTGTATATATAATGCTAATGATCTGTGGTTGTACCATAAATCAGATGTAAACTATACTAATTTGAACAAAAATGACATAAAGAATGTGCAAATACACTTATGTGATAAATGCTCACGTATATTACGCAACACAAAATGATTTATTACTTACCTTTCTAAAAAAACTTACATTGGCTTTCCATGTAGGAGTGTTTGGAAATACAGCACACAAATGACCATACACAGTTGTAGCTGATGTAATATAATCATGTTAAAATACATCTATCTATATTGCAGAATCTGCAAAGAACCTTTATAGGAATACATAAGTTCAATTAACTTGAGGACCTCCACAACAATCATGAAAAAGAAACCCACACAATTATTCATTAAACAATCCTATTTAATATATACATAATTTATATGCATTATTGTTGAAAATAAACTGTCCGTAGCATTGCTTATAGTGCATTATATACATTATACACATTAAAACAAGATTTGCCCCCAAACAAAGCGGCGTGTTAGGCAAATGTCCAGTCAACTCTAAGGCAAACCTATTTTTATTCCTGTATTGACAGTTACTTGACACAGACACTAAAAGATAATATTAGCTATTTATTGTTTACTAGTGTTTGAAAAGTAAGTGCCAGCTCTAACTTGGCTGCCTATACAGTCTATGGTATCAACCTAGGGTTTTGCATCACTTTGTTTTTATTGTATTTTAAACATATACATGCCTCAAAGCTTAAAATTAGCAGAAATTGTGTGTTCACAGTCATCCAGTATTTTCACAGGTGGCTCTTTCTTTGACTCTTTCCTTGTCCAGATATATACGTGAAGTCTAGAGGTTTGTTGAGGCATGATGACTAGATAGCATTGGCTATACACTATCAACTCACACATTACTTTCTAATCAGGATTTTTATGAAGAGTTGATAAGCTCCTGGACTGCGTATTACATAGCAGTGGTGACTAACCACTTTATATATGAATTTGTTCCCATTAAATGACATATTTACATAATCTCTTACATCACTTAATATGGTAAAATCTTCATATATGTATGGAGACTGATATAAATCTTTAACATCAAGATGGAACATATCAATTTCGAGATGAGAAGTAGAGTTACAGAGATGTAACTATGTATTATATATTTCACTTTTGATATGAGTCTAAACAGAGGGCAGCATGTTTTTTTTTTACATTTAAAATATTATGTTTGCCATTGCTTATACCCTTTCAGTAAATAACCCCAGCTACTCTGCCCAAGGTAAATGCTATTGTGAAACGTGATATGTGATATTGCGACTTTAAGATGAAGGAACCTGATGTTTTGCATGAGTATGTACTGTGATGGGTTCACACCTTTCCTCCCATGTAATGTCTTAAAAAGAGGTTATTCTCCACCCTTCAGTGATAAGTTACCAAATTTCAATTTTATACATGTGGATAGGTCTCACATTCAATAGATGAAATCGTGAGCACAATTATAAGAAAGGACTGAGAATTCATCATAGTAATTATTTATTGAAAAATAATAAAAATTACAGGAATCCAAAATTAAAACAGAGTATAACATAGAATGCCTGTTAAAACTTATATGCATAAAAAATAAAAATAAACATACCAGTCAGTCTCGATATGAAGTCTAGCTTCAGTCTCTCGGTCTGCCCCAGAGTATAAACAAAGGTCTGCATATATATAAGATTTTGTAACTAGACCTGCGTATCGCTACCTCAAAAAGAGTACTAACGGTCATAAAAAACTCAGGAGAGAATCAGGAGAGGAAAATCACCAAGGCCAAGCTGTTGATCATTTTTACAGAATAACCAAAACATTCTAATCTTTAAAACATAAGAAAATCTTATGTAACAGAAACTACTAGTACTGCGTAGTTAAATCCTTAACCTTAACTTCTACTAAGACTTGTAATAGTCATTAACCTTAACTTCTACTGAGGCCTGTAACAGTAC
Organism: Spea multiplicata; assembly: GCA_009364415.1. Lineage (NCBI taxonomy): Eukaryota > Metazoa > Chordata > Amphibia > Anura > Pelobatidae > Spea > Spea multiplicata. Next base: position 26,564 of record VKOC01002791.1, on the reverse strand, counting down.
CTTACCAAGACAATTCAGACTAGCATATTAACCCACCTGCTCTGTAGCACTCTAGTGCTTTAGCCATTTTACAATACAGAGATTGTAGTAACTAAATAGAACAGACTACCATCAGAAGGAGTACAGGTTAATACAATGAGAGAATGTGAATATACACAGAATAGACACAAAGAGATCCACGATCTAAAAAGAGCGAGGACTGATTAAGGTCTAAGTCTTTATATCACGAACAGTCGTCATACTAGAAGGGACAAATGGTTCTATATTCCAATAAATTCCATATTTCTATGTATAAACCTGTTGTGAAGTTCCAAACATCAAGTTATTAGCCGTTCGCTACCCTACTTGTGCTAATAGTATACTGTGGGTCTATGAAAGTCTCTAGAAAAGCTATATAAATACATGAACATAGCATATACGAAACATGTAAGAAGCATGATTTAGTGAGGTCCGTTGCTAGGATCTCTTACACGCTAAAAATCTGGACAATTTGCAACTCGCAAAATGTAAACAATTATTTATATCTATCACATATCTGCCACCTTCTCCTCTAAATTTTTAGATCCTTATTACTATATTAGAAACCATATAACTAATATTCAGGCCTTACTATTGCAACTGTCTGTCCATAAGAAACCATGTCCTATTTTTAGGCAAGCTATCACTTTTTATTTAAACAAAACTGAAATCTTTAATGAAGGAAACAATCATGCTTTATTTAGAAAAAAAGAAAAGCTGGAATAAGGTAATAAAGTTGTAAGTAGATTTTTCTCCACTTTAGGCTTTATTGGTTTAACTGATAAAACTAGTCCAGTACCCTGACATTTTTTTGGATAGTCATTTTGAAGCTTTTTTACTTCTTAATTCTGTTTGTGATTATTTCATTCACTGGAGATTAGGGTTACTAAGAATTTGATCTTTCTAGTTATGATTTTTGTAACATCATAGTGCAAAACTTACTGAATAAAAATAAACCTTCAATCCTTGAAGGTTGATCTGATTAATATGTGTTCTATGTTCCCAACTCTTGACAGACAAATTCACATACCCTTACACAATCAAACTTTGTTTTCAAAGTAATTTCTATATTTGGCTTAAGGCGCTTGATTTAAATGAAATTCTATTTAAGGTTCCTGTTACCACAAGTATTTAAATGAAACCAAGCTCCAAGTTATAAGCCAGTTTATAGGTTATATGGCCATTGTGTATCCAGCAGTACTCATAAAAGGTGTGATGTGTTCTATTAGAGGATATGGAATTCATTGAGACTATACTACCAAACAAATCCATGTATAAAGGGTAAATATTGTTTATGCTGAGCCCACATGATAAATGGGTCTATTCACTAAAAAGAACATATACAAGAGCTTGGCACATTTCATTCACCGATATCACTGTGGATTATGAAGGGCAAACCTCAGTGAGCTTTTCCTGCAGGAGGGTCTAAGGTGGTCTTGTATAATACATAGGAATGAGGGAGATTTGACCTTGATTGTTTAGGTCATACCATTGTTGCATTCATAGCATACCAGGTGTGAATACTCTGAAGAGTCAGCTGTTGCCAATCTCAATCATCACTAGCTGCTTTTCAACACTGATTTTGTTAGGAAAATGGAACATTTATAAAAATGTCTTAAACATGTTGCATCACTTGACAGCCTTTGAAAGGGAGAATTTCAGGATTTCACTTTTTCTACCATTTGAAGTTCTAAAGTTTAACTTACCCATGCAGAGATGCAGGTGAACTTATTTCTTAAGAAACAATGTATTCCACTAGGATGCCTTGTTAAATCTAAAATAGGAAGGTTGAAATGGCATGAGATGGCTTGTTAAAGCAACTGTGCCATTTTAATCGTTTGCGATTATAACAATCATAATCAAATTATTGCCACACTAAAGGCTGATAGATTCACTGGCAGAGAGAGTGATATAAATAAGAGGAAGTAAAAAAGAGAGTGGATGAGATGAAAGAAGAGTGGAGAAAAAGGAGATGAAAGAAGAGTGGAGAAAAAGGAGAGGAAAGAGAGAGGAAACAAAGGCAGGAGGGAGAAAGGAAAAAAGGGACATAGAGAGAGAAAGAAAAAGGGGAACACAGAGAAAGAGGGCTAAGGAGATGAATGAAAGAAAAGAGTGCAATATTATAAAAATAACACAGTATTCACTATGATACTTTTTTACATAGTATTAAAGAGGATTATTAGACACAAATCAGGTCAATATCTATATTTATACTTTAATACACTAAGCGCTTGTAGACAATTGTTTTTAGTTTGCTGTTTGGAATTTTAGTTGTGTTGTGGGGAATTGCACACGTGGTCTCGGTAGCTGCTAGTGTGCTTCACTGAGCGCTGGGTTCTTATAATACGTATGTCTTCACATTTGTTGATGTTATTGTCATTTGCATATTGTCATTTTCAATGTTATTAATTTAATTTTCGCTCTCTCTTAATAGTGCCAAGGAATCTCCTTGGTCTCTATAAATAAATGTAACGTAACAGGCACTGTGATCAGCCTTGATAGCCTTACAATTAAATATGCAAAACAGAAATGAATATATCATAAAGTCATTTAAATATATGAAAATTTAAGATGGTATAAGAATTTTGAGAGGGACAATAGAAAAGAAAGAAGAAAAAAAGAAGAGAAAAGAAAATTTGATTGAAAAGTGATGTGAATGGATATGAAGGGAAACTTGGCAAGTCCATATATTTAATTCCATGCACCCTAAGCCCACTTTCAATAGGTGGACATGAGGTCTTCTTGTGGGCCTTTAGTAGACCTAGTATACTACGTACAGATGCAAAAAAGATAAACAACCAAAACAGGTAAAAAAAATGGGACAAGCTACAAAATATTGCAAATATATATATATATATATATATATATTATATATATATAGATATATATAGATATATATATATTTTTTTGCCATGCAGGTAACATGACACAGTGCTACATTAAACTCTCCACTACCATACCCAACGCATTTTAATAGTTTTGCTTTCCATCACTGGTCTGAAGACGCAGGGTGAGTCTTGAATTTAAAAAAAACTGGTTAGGCTCATCATGCAATTGCTTTGTTTTTGCTTGTGCAGTAGTACGTGGGCCTAAATAACTTAAGTGAAACTTGTAGAAAATACAAACAGCCACTGCCATTGCAAAATATTACTTGTAAAATCAAATAGCTCTTTCAAAATAGATAATATGAGTTAACAACACATGGGTTGAACGTCAATGTCACAAAAATCCTCTTCACGTAAATTTGCCTTAGCATGGTAATACTGGAGATTATTGATATGACAGCTAAAAATACAGCATGAATTAATCAAAACCTATTTAAAAAAGGAGAAAATAAAAAGTAAATGTAATAACTGGGTAGAGGCCAATATTCTGTATGTACCTTACAGAATATGCTTTATAGGTTCTGAAAATCATTAAATATTTCTATGAAGGCCGGTTTGCTTATTTTTTCTTCAAGCTTGGAAATGTTTACTACTCATTAGTTCACTGTAATATCAGGTAAATGTTCTTCAATAACAATTGCCCATTGTCCTTATCCATTCTAAGGATATCAGCATATCTTGCTAAAACTTTGTATGAATCGCAAAATTTATAGAGCATTATGGGTACTTCTTCATGTGTTTATTGTTAAGAAAAACTTTTTCCCTTCAGGTATGCTTTTGTCTGTTACATATACTGTTTATGTCAATACTTATTTTTAAAAAAGTTTAGATGAGGGCGAACTTGAGAAGCACAGAGGCTGGTCAAGATCTTTGATTGTCCATTATTTTCCTGATAGCAAGGGACCATAAAAAAGGATGCAGCTAATTTCCATTGCCACCACAGTTTCATTGCAATCTGCGGAAATAAGTGGGAATTTGACCATTGCCTTCTTCACAATCTTAACTCCAATGGTTTTAAAGTATAACAATGTGTACTTACTTTTATAGTGTCAGGACTCGGGTGATCAGGTCAGGTCTTTAGGCAGAGAGCCCAATGGGAAGGGCACAAAGCAGGGAGTCCACTTGGAAGGACACAAAGCAGGGAACCAGAAATGCTGCAGGTGCAGAGCCACAGCAGGAAGCTCCACAGACTTCAATACAAAAGGCCCTGACTGAAGGACAGGGCAGGTTCATAAAGGCAGGGTAATCCAGGTAACAAGGCCCAGCTGGATGTATGGACTAGGGCTCAACCCAGGTAACAAGGCATACATGATCCTAGTAATGAGTTCTGAGTGCTCCAGAGGGCAGAGGGTGGCCACTAGTGGTAGCAGATTTAAAGCCACAGGTATAAAAAAGCCATGGTTCAGGTAGCGAAAAAGTTGTTCCTGACACATAGGTAGTTTGGCACCAAAGTTATGTTAGACCCACAGTTGACTAACGATATTGTCTCAGCCCCTACCCTTTTCGCAAAGATCTATTTGTGGGTGGCGCATACTCATTGACAAACAAGACGTGTTCTTGAGAGACCATTTTGCCTTTGAAAGGTACATAATCCATGTCTCAACTGTGACAATGCTTACAAATACCTTTTGTGATGTTGCATCATTTAGGGATCACCTGGATTCATGCAGTTGTGGTAATACTACCTGTATAATTGAGAAATAAATCACCAAGGCTTGTCTACATCGCAGGAAATTATTCAGAAGTAACAATACAGATATACATAAAATATACAAAAATAAATAATATATGTAGCACACAGAAGAAATTGCCATTTAACTACATTTCATGACCCCAATTTTCCCAAATCTCCCCCACAGCAAATTCTACATAGGACTCCATGCCAAAATCTGTCCAACACTAACCAAGATGATCCATTTTACCTTATGTATAGATTCATTTCATATGTTGAATGGCAGGACCTGTTAACATTTCATATATTAAACTGACCTTACTTATTTTATTAGTGGGCCTAATGTAAAGGATATATTATTGAACTGAAAGATAATAAAAACCACAAAAGTTAAAGCATAGTCCAATGTCTATTGAGATATGGTTTTATTTTTCAGTGGTCCACAAAAGAGGGCCTAAGAAATCTATGGAGCTAGCATTACAAGCCTGTAGCCATTGCCTACTTGTTATTCTTTAACTCTTATATTGGATATCAGGGGAAATATCAGTTCCAACTAATAGCAATAATGACAAGGGTGTCATCTATCTAGAACTTCCACAGTTAAGTTTATTTTTTTGTTTAATGTTTATTACATTTCTCTTTAGAAATGCTACAAAGTCATTATTCCTGTCCAGGTCGATGTCCCAGGTGGATAACTGTTTGGTGTCAGAAAGTAAGGCCTCACAGCCAGCTTCTAGCTCAGTAGCCATTCTCTGGGAAAAACACACCCAGGAACAATTCTACTATACCATATAATATTTAACTGTAGCTTACTTGACATCATATGGGATTTTATGGCTCCCTCTACTGGTAACACACCTACTTAAGTAACGTGTTCTACATTCATTTGGACATCAACACTAACATTACACAACTTCTTATTAAACAGTTTTCATAGGTGGGACATATCATTTTGGAAATTGCAAAGCAACTATATATTTTGACTGATGTATTTTGGAAATGTGCCTCTCTATGTAAATACACAATAAGTAGCGACAACAGAGTAGCTTAGTGTGGCTTCAGAGTGACTGTCTCTAGAAACCATGAGCACAAAAGTGTGCATCCCTTCCACAATTCCTGGAGAATAAGGCTATGTTGATGTATAAGAAATACTTTTTATAGCTGGAGGGATGGAAGGGTCAAACTACAAGACTTAAACATTGAAGAAAATAAACAGGTCACATGTGAGAGTGAATAAAACAACATACAAAAAGAACAAAGCTAATTAATGTAAGTACATAAGATAATTATGGTAAAGTCAGTCATTTACCAAAACAGTATTTTACCAAAACAGTTTTACAATGGCATTTCCAGGCATATGTATATGGTTTGGTATATCATAGAAATAGATGATGTGACATCAAATAAGACAGGATCTGCCACACTGACAGCCAAACACACACCCCAGGACGGGCTCTGCTACACCAACACCCGCATCAGTACAGGTTAATTTACACAAAGCATAAAACATGCTTTCCACACTGGTTTGTTTTGTGTGTGTTTCCCCCCTTGTGTATTGATGGCCCAGCCAGGCCCCCTTTTAGTTTTAATGTCCCCCCCCACATTGCCCCATGTGCATTTGTGCCACCAGCCAGTCCTCTTTGTGCATGTATGCCCCAACACTCTTGTGTATTGATTTATGTGATGTGCCCAGCCAGCCCCCCTCCCTTGTGTATTGATGCCCCTTTTGTACTGGTTAATGCACCCATGTGTATTGCCCCCAGGCACCCATCCCCCTTTGTGTATTGATTTTTGTGATGCCCCAACCACCCTGTTGTGTACTTACACCTCCCAGCCCCCCTTTTGTATTTAATTGTTTCCCCAAGGCAGCCCCCTTTTGAATATGGGTCCCCCATCCACCTACTTTTTTACTGCCTTCCTTCCCTACAGACTGCTCTCCTCCGAGGCACTCTTCTCCCCATGACGAGGAGCTGTTCCGTGTGACCCCGTCCCCTTGAGCGGCACGTCACGTCTACAAAGGCATAGTGCATGCACACCGGCTGCTTAATGATTGTAAAGCGGCCGGGTGTCTTATGGTCGCTTTAAAACTAGCAGCCGTATCGGCTGCAATGGCATCCGTGGGTGCTGCGGGATTTTGCGGCGCTTTAATGATGGCCATGGCGCCGTTTAATTTAGATTAAGGCTAGCCCCCCCGGCCTAGCCTGCCCCTGCTCATTTTCCTGTTCTAAGACTCTGGTCTTAATCAGTCCTTGATCTCATATTGGATTCAGGATAGCTTTATGACAATACCATGCATGTTTAAAATCCTTTACTGCATTAGCCTTTTCCACTATCTGTGTTATAAGGAGAAAGCCCTACCTGCCCTTGGGAAAAAACAATATATCATTTGTGTGGGTTGAATGATGGTTGGACAAAGATATGCTAAAAATGGAGGTAAAACATTTTAGATCCTATGGTCCATTTTGATGTAAATAACTGTTTTGCTTTTCCATACCTTAATATGTTTTGTCTTTTAATATTAAAGTGTTCTAAGTGACTTTTTTATATCCTCTATTACCTACCTATTACAACAAAACAGCCTTGTAAAAATATATATTTATATTGAATTTCACAGCAACCAACTACCCATGAAAACTAAAGTAAACATAAGTGTACACATGCTCTAGTATTTACATATATTATAATATGTATATGTGTGTCTCGTATAAGAAATACTACAGTAATGCATCTCACATAAAAAGGCACCACATAATTTATGCCACTAAGATGGAATATGTGGCAGCATTCTACTGAGATCTCAGAAGATAAGCTGAATGAGCTGGAAAGTCTCTCAAGTGAACATTATAAGCATTCTTTAGAGCCAGTGGTCTGGCCACACACGATTTCAGTAGAGCTTTGCCAAAACATTTGAAAATAATTTAGCAAATATTCAATTGGGTTGCAAAGAATAGAAGAAATTGAAAGAAATTCCAAACTCTATATACACAAATATATATGTGCATGTCCATTTTGTAAACACCAAGAGATTCCCCAGTGCTATAAACCTGGAAAAGTATGTACATATTAGACAAATAATTAAAAGATCGATCGATAGATATATCTATATATATATATTATATCTATATATATATATAAATAATACAATACAAATAAAGACAAACAAATACACTACCAAATTGAACAATACTAACCGCTCAGTGGTAAATTTCTATACCCCCCTTAACTGTTCTCCATCATCATGAATATATTTATGGCATCTTTCACCACACTGACAACTAATATAGACACATGAAATGTCACTAATACAGTATGTGCACATGCCAAGCTGTGACTGATGTGGGCATGAAGAGAATGGTTTTGGCAGCACACCCTAAATAAAATAATGGCTACATTACTTCATTACTATAAGTGGGGCCCCTTGCCACCATGAACCCTGGGGCAAAATGTTATTTTCCCAGAGTTAATCCACTCCTGCATAGGAGTTTTGTTCAAGAAAACATGTTTGCTACATTGCACCCTGTAAAGGTTGTTTTTCCTCTTAAATAAAATAAATTGTTTTTTTCTAGTAATGATGCCCCCGGGGGCAAGACTGGGCTATAGTGGGCGTTGACTATTGTACAGAGGAGTGGTAGGCTTTTGGCAAGTGTTTTGGGGGGGATTTGGGGTAGGTTATTTAAAGTATTAGTTTCCCAGGCTTGTGAGCCAATTTTTTGTTAGCATACCTGGTTGCGTGTCCCCCCATGTTTTAATTTCTAGCTCTGGGTGTTTGTGGAGTTTGTCACAATCTAAGGGATGGCAAGCTGCCTCCGAGGGGTTAATGTGATGGTAAGAGAAGTGATGGGAGGTTCTAGGCTGTCCAGGTATGTCCCTTCCCTAAGTGGTATTTCGCTCTGGTACCTGGATTACTTGGCAAGCTTAGTGGGTTTGTTGTATAAATATTTACATGTTTGTTTTTTGAGTCATTGTCTGTGTTAACGCACCTATGTTTATTGTTTCAGGTTGTGGCGTGACAATGACTGTAATAAATAAAATTGGCTGTGACAATTTCTTGTCCTAATGTAATTGGTGTGTGTTGTCATAATTGGGGTTAAGGGGCGTAGGCCTAGCCCAGAAGTCGAGGCTACTACAGTCATTAGTATTATCATCAAAATCCCTGTCTAAAGAGCATAAAGTGGCTCTGTAATGAGAAATTTAGAACTTAAGACCAAAAATGTTTGTTTTTATATTTCGTAAGGGTTGTCACCTTAATGTGAAGATGATACTTAGAGATTATCTGTTTAGAATATAGTAAGTATTAATGAACTATGTGAAGGCCAGGTACAGCCATAAATGATTTCAAAGCTGGTACTCTCAGGCAGGTCCAGAGGGTCCTACCAGGATGCAGGTGAATTTTTCCAGTAGACTCCGTGTCTTGTAGCTGGTCTAGAGGTCAGCCTCCTCCTCCTTGTAGCCAGGACCCTCAGACATCTATGGCAGGCCTGGGTCATGCTGCATGTCTAGCAGTAGACAGCAAGTAAGACAAGGTCTGTAAGCTGTTTTGTGGAGTCAATGTGATTACTTTTGGGGGCTACAAATAAAGGCACTATTAATTTTGGGGCTATTTTATATTCTCATACAACACAACTGAACCAAATACTTATTCATTCCGTGATCTCTTTCCGAATAAAGCCAAAATGTTGGAATGACAATTTAATTGATCAGCTTTCCATAAACAGCTTATAATAATAGAGTCTGTCTGCAAGGCACTAAAAACAGAACAACGTTTACAAGCTCTGGTTTATTGGCTTAGTTTGAAAGTTTTCTTTTTCGTATTCCCATTTGTTGATCCACTAATGATTGTTGAAAAGAATATTTACTAGTTCTAGTAGCCATTCTGCTTAACCAGATGAATAAAGAAATAGTTTTCAAATAAATATAGCATTTATTGTCTGTTATAAAGTTTCTCACAACTTAAGTTATTCAGGAGTAATATGTCTTGTTTTTCATTTTTTAATTTGTCTTTTTTCAATTTTATTCAAACACTAATCAATTACTCTTATTATTTGAGTAGCCACCAGAAGAAAAGGTGAGTGCTTTTTGTTTAGAGACTATGTTTACTAGATATCTCTTAATGTAAAAAAAAAAAGAACATGAAATAGCATGCTAGAAGAGATTCTATTTAAACACCAATGTATAAAAATGTAAAGTGAGAGTAGGTGAGCTTATACATGCTTAATATATATCAAATCATCATAAGTGTTAATAATCAATAATAATATACTATATATATGTGTAAATATGTAATCTCTTCGTGGATGTTCAACCAGGTCAAAAGATGATCATATACATGTAAAAGAAAAAGGATGGTGCAAACATAGCGTAACCTATAACTTAAATATATAACTAGGAATCCTTAAATAAATTAATTATATTAATAAAGATACCAAATAAAAATCAGAAAGATATGTACAATGAAATATTTTATATATAAATAATTTTGAATTTCAATATAAACTACTAATAAATATAAGCTACTAGAATGCAAGTATATGGCAACAGGAGATGGGAATCAATGGCAGCTCATTTTGTTTTCTTCTGGACTTCATAAACATGCTTATTTTCCAGAATTAAGCCTTTTTTAACTTAATGTAAGAGTTTAGATAAATCCACTTGTTAAAGTAAAATTCCATTTCTTAGCCAAGGATTTGTTTTTAAATCCCCTGCAAACCTAGAATTTTTTTGCAAAATCTTAGCAAGAGAGTGAAGATTTCCTGGCACTAGAAATAGAATCAATGTCTTTGCCCTTACTGCTCTAATTGTGTCAGTAAACAAACAAAATGTGTGATATACATTTGACTGATTTCCAGCTCTTTTACCTTACTACTAAAGCTTTTCTAACTGTGCACATTCTTGGAATTTGTTTACCTGTCCAAAGCTACCTGTAACATGGATTTAATGGCCCTAATAGAGCTACCAATGGCAATGATAAATCATTTGTGACTGTGTGAGAAATGCTGAAAATGGGGTAGATATGCTTTGGTGTATATGGTTAGTGATAGTATGTGTTAGAGGATATATTTATTTTCCTTAAGCCTACATAGTCATAGAACATCTTTGAGGAAACAAATAAGAGAAGAGAAACTCAGCAATATGAAATGCTCCATTGTAAGTACAAAAGTTCATAAAAACAGTCCTGGTTTACCTAATTTTCAGATAAACATTGTTGCTTTTTGGACATTTTGTATGAAGGGGGGATGAGGGGCTGTCAGAAAATATATAAAGTTGGGAGGTTGCTGCTAGATTGTGTAGTGTGTGGGGAGGAGGAGCTCCTATACGTGTGTGTTTGGGGGGGGGTCTCAATAAAGACACCTTCAACAAGTCAAGATTGATAGAGAGTTACAAGTACCGGGTGCTTTTTGGGGAGAATAGTTTAACATTACCTTTATCACCTTACCTTTATCACTGATGCGGCTTGTAAATGATACTGAGAGCCAATCACTCATATTCAAGACCTGAATTCCCTTTCACCTGTTTTGTAGGAAATTGCCGTATACACAAAGGTGAGTTGTAAGAAAAATACTTCTTGAAAGTGTTTTATAATGTGACAACACAGCTCAAAAAACAATACTGGTGTTTTTGGACCAATTTTGCTATTGACTATTTCAAGTATTAAAAGATAAGTTGGCTCAAATTGACCTTCCCCAGTCCTGGAAAGACTTGTTTTACCTGGAGATCAGATTGTCAGTAGAATTATGGAAAGGCATTTGGATTGTTATCTTGTTCCGATAAACCATTCCAGCACACTTCGCCAGAAGTACCAATAGTCATTCCCCTGTAGATTGGTCTTTTCAAGTGTCTATAGCCTGCAGAGGAAAAGGCACAGTGATGAGAAAGAAACCATTGTATGTGGCAAGCCCGAGCACATATTTAATGACAGCAATAGAGTCTTAGAAGGTAAGGCACTATTCCTTCTCTTCCCACTTCTGTCTATCATCTCATTTATCCACATCTATGACTTTACAGTGGAGTGAACAACCCATCACACTCCCAGCAACAATGGTTATATTCTGGATAACTATAATGGCAAGGCTTTGTTGCCAGAAAAACAACCTCATTTGAATCCATGTGGTGGATGGCAGCCCAAAATAAACAATAGGCAGGTAATATTGTCAGCCCTGGATAATCAGCATCCACTGTCAGCGGCTTGTTCCCACTGAGTGCGGTACAATGTGGCGTCTTCTGCCATAATAGGAACTTCACAGAAAAAAATTAGATTCTGGCGCACCTCGTAGGGGACAGTAATACAACCGTTGTCCAGGTAAAAATTCAAGCTTTATTGTCACATCATAAGAACATGTTTCATCTTAGCAGGCTTAATCATAGACACCTGTTGGAAGTTAAGTATACACCCTTCTTCGATGTTCTGCTCTTTTCTGGACAGAGTGTTCTGATGTTGTTTCTGGAATCTGTTGGAGCCACAGCCTCCAGAAAACAATTTTGCCATCGCTCTCCACATCTTCTCAGTCCTTATTTCAGGCCCTGGTACTTCTCCAGCTTTTCATATTTCAACTTCTTGATGTTGATGTCATTTGGCACCGCAACATCTATCACCACGACTGTCCTCTGGTTCTTGTCTACTTCTACGATGTTGGGTTGATTAGCCAGTACCTGCTTGTTTGTCTGGATCTGAAAGTCCCACAGGATCTTAGCCCTGCTATTCTCCACAACCTTTTGTTGAATCTCTCATTTGGACTTGTGAGGGTTTAGCCCATACTCTCTATAGATGTTCCTGTACGCAATGTCAGCCACTTGGTTGTGCAGTTGAGTGTGTGCAATGTGTATGACTGTCTCTCAAGCCCCTCTACATAGTCTGCACCTTGTGTCCGGTCTGGTGCGGTAGATGCCTGCCTCTGTGGATCTGGTGCTTAGTGCCTGTTCTTGGGCTGCCATTATCAGTGCCTCAGTCCAGAGCTCTGCAATAATCTCCATGTAGATTTCTATCTATCCACTTTGGAATAAGCTAAGTATTTTCTTTTGCATTTCATGTTTCTGTAGCTTAATAAAAAACACATGAGATCTGAAAAGTGTCAAGGAATATATTTCTGGCAGAAGTCCAGTAGCAAAGTTTTCCTTTCTCTGGAGCCAAATCCTACCCCTTCTTATTTAACATTTTTAGAGACAGATTAATTGCAGGGGACATTGTATATTTTATTGACCATATTGCTTAAAGCAGCCCTGAGAGAGAAACTGGCAGAGCTGTGCAAGAAACTGGAAATGTAGTGTGCTTTTTGTAATAGTTGGCGGCATATATCCAGTATGTGATGTGATGGGCATGTTGTCAGCCAATTGGATATACAATGGAACTTATCTGTAGTAGAATGGAAAGATAAAAGTAGCAAAAACATCAGTAATCACTACTTACACTAAGTTTTTTCTGGCCCCAAAAACCCAAAAGTAGTTTGAACTGGAATTAATATTCTGAGTGTCTGAAAAATTCTTAACACGGTCACTGCTCTGTTATTTCCCTTTGGATATTAAACAAATGTTTCATCTTGCATTCAGTAAACAGCACTGGTTGGGATCCTAATATGGGCTACTGTTTGGATGTATATTATAAGCATGGAATTAGAAGGGAATGACACTACTTGCTGAATGATTATCCTGATAATAATAATTAGGGAGACAAGTACTAGAGTCTTCTGCTTCACCTTTATGGTTTACGAGATATAATGGTGGAAAATATGTCTAGATTAATATTTGTGATATTTTAAAGATTATTGCATGCATGCAGGATATGACTGGGACCAAAACATTGGAGTGTCTATTTATTCTCAGTGGCTTGTAAATCACAGACATGCTTGCACTTTTATATCAGCTGGATGTAGACATCAGGGCCGGCATCAAGGGGTCATACCGGGCCTGGCCAAGCAGGGGGCTGGCATCACTGTTATTCCACTTGAAAAATAGTGCTGTTGGCTGTTTGTGTGTGTGTTTGTTTTTTTGTGTTGAGTGTGTGCATATTTGTAAGTGTAATTGCCCGGGTGTGTTAGTGTGGGTGTCTGTATGTCTTGGTATGTGAGGGTGTGTCTGTGTGCATGTGTGTTAGTGTGGGTGTCTGGCTATTTGTGTGTTAGTGTGAGTGTCTAGGTGTGTGTTAGTGTGAATGTTTCATTACAAAATTGTAAGCTTGTGAGCAGGGCTCTCTCAGCCTAATGTATCGGTTTGTCTTAGTCTGTCAATTCTCGTCTTGTCATACCCCTTAAATATATGCATTGTATTAAGCGCTGTGTAAATTGTTGGTGCTACATAAATAAAAGATAATAATAATAATAATTAATTACAAGTAAAAATGTAAACTCAATGTAAAGAAATCTCATTATTACCAAAAGATATTTCATAATGTGACCTATGCACGTAAAATTATAGAACAACCAGAGGAAATTATTTTTAACACTTTGACAGATTTTTTTTATTCACATATTGATTAGATTTCTGATCAACACAAGGCTTCAAATCTTATGAACATTTAATTGCATTACTAAACTATTTAAACATAGAACATCTCAGAAGCCATTGACCTGTCTGCTAAAGAGTTAATTTTTCAATGTATTTCTTCTATTAAATTGCACCCTGTGTTTTTGGTTATTGTGTTATCACTGCCAAGTTTTCTGCTTTTTTTAGCGTTTCATCACACCGTTTTAGAGTTTGGCTGAAAATTTAGGTTTCCATAATTCCCTGGCAAAACTGTCTATTTTAATGGAATACACTTAAATTGCAGACCTTAAGCCAATTTCAGCTGAAAGATAGTGAGTATATTCTGGCTGTTTTCTGTGTCCATAAATAGATCTGTTCTTACTGAAGTCACTTGGAACGTATATGTATGCGTATATTGAAACATTATTTCTTTAAGCTTGTAGCTTAAATATGTACTCATCAAGTCATCAATTAAAGTGATTCCCTGGCTGAGCCAAAAGGATCACAAATGTGAATCATCATGTAAACATTCTACATTAAGTATTAATTTAGGAGATCCTGACTGCTATGAGAGTTGACTGGTGGATCAGATAGCCGTACTTGTACATATTCTTTCAGGCTAAATTACCAAGCAAGATAAAGACCTGACACGATGAGCTTATAAATTTTAACCATGGTTAACTGTACACGAAAATGCACGCTTCATCGCTAAATACAAACATGCAGTTGTGAGTTCTGGATATTGACAGCTAAGAAAGAGCACATTAAAGTCAACAGAAAGCAACGTATTCTAGGTGTTTAAATGAGATAGGAAGTGTTAGCATGACTTCGATAGAAACCTTTTCACACAACCATTTTAGACATCGAAAATGTTGTCTAGAAGACACATGTAAGCAAATTTAACACCTGTAGAGAATGGAAACAGAGATCTACACAAAGTAGTGACAATCTAACTCTCTCAATGACAGCCATGGTCTGTAGCGCAAAAAAAAAAAGGGTTCTATTATGTGATAATGAATTAGGGTTCTTCATCAGATGGAATTTTACAACCCTTAATATTATTGCTGTTAATATGTTTCACAGTATTATAATATAATTGTGGAAATATTTAACATTGATTTTGAGCCTACAGCCAAGAAAAGGGCATTTAAAATATTGTTCTTTTGTATTAATAAATTGTTCTTTTCAGGCAATAAAGCTGACACCTAGTTAAGACTGCCAACTAACTCTCAACAGACTCACAATAAACCAGGTTGGTTTTATTCTGTTACTGTTATTACTTTTGACAAATGTTTGTCACAGACAAAGAGAAAGAATACAGAAAAAAAATGGTTCATACTGTAAGTGTAAAGAAGTTGGCAGACAGGCTGGGAAAAAGCTTTAGAACATACCTAACAACTAATTCCAGGTTAGCATTATGATAATGATCTGGTTGAGTTGGCATCAAAATTCACTATTGTGTTTGAGTGCTTTAGTTCGCTAGACTGATCTTGAATGATCCTTAGAAATGTATGCATGATTTAGTAGCAGAATTACCTTTTCAAACAGAGCTGGCTAGCGCTTGTTCTGGGGAGTTATTCATTATGTTCTGATTTGTAATTGTTTCAGTGTTTTCGGGTAAGTTTTCAACTTTTTATAAGTTTTCAGGGCACAAGCAATAAGCCACAAAGCTTTTCCAATGCAACTGTATTACCTACTCGAAGCAGCAGCAGCCCTGGTGTGGCTGTTTATGACATTGTGGTGGCAACCTTTTTCTAAAGAAACAATACTTGATACTTAGAGAAGGGCAGCATAAAATGTTATTCACCATGCAATAAAAACTGTTTCATACAAAGTACAGGAGGCAAGCTTATTTGAAAGGATGAGCAGTGTTAGAACAAGAGGTCATAGTCTAACATCAGAGGGTCAGAGGCTTAGAGGTAATTTAAGGATGTTCTATGTAACGGAGAGGGTAGTAGCCAAATGGAATAGTCTGCCAGCAGAAGTGGTGGAGGCTAATACAGTGAAGGAATTTACAAGACGATGGACTTATAGGGGTTTGAATCCCTAACATCCGGACAAATGGGCATTCTAGATGGGCCAAATGGTTGTTATCTGCCATCAGATTCTATGTCTCAAATGCTTTGTTTACTACACACCTACATGGTAAGGGTTCATTGCATTAAATAACTTGAAGCCTCAAGGTTTAATATTGCAGTTTTATACCGTTTATACACACACACACACACACACAAATGTATTATGCACACATTCATCAATCTAAAGCTCAAATATGAAGTGCATTAACTTGAAATAATTATACACGATTGTTCCAAGGCTTGTAGGTGTTCTTTTGTGATATGTAGGCAGGTAGTGAGTATTAGTATTTACCAGGTTGCAATAATTGTTTTACAGCAAAATCATATTATATTATTCATGCTCTAAATGTTTTGACTTGTGCTAAGAAACCCAAGGGTTTCTAATATCCTAGTAAATATAAGTCCCTGGCACCTTTTTTAAGCATACACAGACAAAGGGTAACATAGGCCTTTTACTGAAGAATGGCTTCTCGATGCTGTCTGGAGATAACTGGATCTAATGCAGCCTTGGAAAGCACATAACAGAAATGGGACATGAACACTTCAAGCTGGTTACCAGGAGCTTTCTTTAGGAGCATATGCTTTTCAGTTAAAGATTTTAAAAGCCAAATGTAAATTCTCAAGTCTAGGATGGCGAATTCCTTAAATTCCCTAGAACCATAAATCATAATTTGTTTGAGGTGTCCAAGGTCAGAAATAGTCAGAAATCAGTGGCTTTAGGAGGGACATATATGAAACCAATTAGGGAGCAGTAGGCAAAGAACAAACGTTCCTACCAGTTCCCGGATTGTGAAGGGGACAAGCATCTTCAGAGGACAATCAAGACAAAGGTTTTTTGGGGGAGAGATACACCTTATCGCCTACTTAATAACTGGGTGTCAGACATCTCTTGCAGTGGGATAAACATTTAAAAGCAGCCTGAGAATTCCTTTGCGTTCTTTAGATACTTGAGACACAAATTTGCAAGGCATTATCTTCTGGACCTGTCTAGGATACTCCTGGATAGTCATGGGATGAAAACCATAGTTTGCACAGAAGAGAGACATCTGTATAGGAGACTGGATTGAAGTTAATTCAGAAGACACCAGCAGATGTGTAGTGTATAATCTCAGGAACTGTTATAGAGTAAATATCACTAGATACGAAATGCAGCCAATCTGGTGTGCAGTTCTGTGCTGGTGGGAGGCAGGGAAATTGACCATGAATTACTTCATAAAGTGTTATAATAGACATGCAAGAATGTGTAATGCTTGAAAAGACCATCTAGACACAAGCAGGAATTTTTTGAACTGGAAGAAAAGGAACATGAGACATGAAACACATTTGGGTAGTGTAGGCCAAAAGATATGATAGTTTCATCTTGTGAATAACCCCATGGTCAACAAACAGACAGGGAGCAAGTACTTCAGCTCAGACCGGTGGGAGAAAGAACAAAGTTTTGCGCCTAAAAAAGAAATCTTTATGGGGTTAAGTCACTGGTCTCTGACCTTTAAAGGCAGAAGCGTAATGAGGTATAACAATGAAGAGCTGTTGGTTAAGAACCTGCTGGCCTGACTATTCGTCTGACCCTCTTCTTCATTTAAATTGACCTGAGAAAGAGCAGTAGCTTTAGTAGTCTGTGACCCAGGAACTGAAAACTTGAAAAGTTGGAGTTTTTTGTCATAAAAACTGTGAATGAGGCAAACCATACATTGTTAAATAATTATGTTTAGGAAGGGTTTGAGCATTAAACAGTAATAGGAATAATGTTTCTAGTATCATTTTAGATATGTGTTTGGCACAGCAACTCCAAAATGTAATATTTTATTTTAAGATCATCTGAATAAACCCATTTTAATCATCATTTAAAGCTATTACAGTTCCACTAGAGTCAACAACAGTACATTTTGAAAAGTGTATCAATGCCCAGAAGATGTAGTTTTAACATCTTTTAGCAGTGGTGTTTTATATTTTTATATTTTTTTAATTTACTTTTTTTTTCTAATGCAAACATGCTGTTCATCTACTTACCATAAGTTATAGTCATCTTGATTTCTTGTAACTTGGGAGCTGAATTTTACTAAAACATTCAACTCTCCTTTATAAGTAATTGTGCGCCAGAGGCAGTTTAGCATAATTATTTTGACAAGACAACGATAGACCTCCCTGACCACCACAGATGTTTTGTTTGTTTTGGCAATTCAGATATATTATGTTTGGTCTTTCTAGTAGCCAAGCACTCCATCTGGTGGGGAAACATGAGCATGTCACCATGAAATCTACATATGCACAACACCTGTTTGATGCCCTTTGAATGAAATCACAACAGGTTAGCACAGAGGTGTGTGGGTGAATGTTGGGGAACAAGCATTTGCTTTGATCAGGCAGGATTGGTCTTTCTGCTGCACACATTTGCTTATTTAACAAGGATACAAGAAACATACTTAAGAAGCTGCCTATCTGCTATATAAGGGCTGTTGTGTAGATATGTACACTGCTGGTGTGAAAGAACAGTTTCCTTTATAACATGAAAAACCTGCATTTAAACATGAATAGATACAGTAGAGTATAGCAATAGAGTCAATAGAGGAGAGGGACAATAGAAAAGGAGAGCAGATTCCAGAGAGCAAGGGAGGTAAAGATAAGATGGCAGTAAAAGGAAAGTGTGCAATGTGTTGTAACATTGTGCAATGTGTTATAACAACCAGAGATTTCACAGCAGTTTTGATACTAATAGTGTAGCCACAATAAAGAGTGGTGTTCGAGGGGCACAAGTGAGGGGTTAGTGGTGCTAACCTTCATATGCATAGCCAAACAAACACATAGGAGGCAGATCAGTAACTAGGGTTCCTGGCAGAAGTCACACATCACATCATCATGCTGATGTCACATTTAGGGAGTCCTGGGTATTGCCTAGATGGGACTGCTGGTGTAGCATCCTTGCATGTCAATACTTTTAGCAGCATTGTACCTCCTGTCCGCTGGTAAAGTAGCTAGCATAAAGCTGGTGAATGTTAACAGTGCCACACACAGGATATCATGAATGCTATGTAAATATTTCACCGTGTTTGACATCATGTCTCGGAAATAATTACCGAATCTGAAACCAAACCAGGTGGGGTTTAAGGACAATGTAAAAATATATTATTAGTCTATAAATCACTCCTAATCATCAATCACCAGAGTGAAGAGGAAGTAAATAAGGAAATCAATGACACACAGGTGAGTCATGTGTAAATGGTTCTCCTTTCCGCTGTGTAAATTGACAGACCCAACCTCCTACCTGCTTACAGAATCCCAAGGATCCCTCAGCTATCTGTGTGGATGCACAGATACTAATACATTAATCTTGAGGCACACCTGGAATTACCCTATGATTAGTGAGCCTTACTAGAAAAATCTACAATTGTTGCTTGGTTGGAGCCTCTGCTTAACTTGTTCCCTTCTCTCCTACCCCACCTTCCCCTGTGTACCTCAGTTAATTTATGAACATATGCTTCTGGCCCTCATCTCTGAACTGTATTTCACATTGTTTATGATTTTAACCTGACTGGTACTTCACATCAGATCAGCTCTTGTGCTGTCACTTACTACAGAGTGGTTACGTCCCTTGACTGCGCATCTAATGGGCATTTTACAGGTGAGCAATTATTTTGTATTCAGACTTAATCCCCACCAGGTAACCCTGATAGGTTCATCCCAAGTGTACATGATAATCCAGATATGGAGCTTCTTGCTCAGTGTGCCTAGAGGAATAGCAATAACATCTCACAGCCCAGGAGATGCCAAAAATGTACATTTATTATTGGTTATCTCATGCAGAGGAAATTTGCCCAACATTTTCCCCTACTCTGCTTTGCTATGGATGGTTTTCTTTTCTAATGACACAAGTGAGCTAAAATATGATGCTCTTACAAATGGACAGTCATTGAAGTGCAGCGTGTGGCTGAGCTACTGTTCAAATAATGTAATAATAGAACATTATTCTTCTTTCTTTTCACATATATTATATACAATAAAAAAGTAATAGTTACAACAATAAGGTGTATCTGTCAATGAATGAGTATCTGTGAATGAGTGATTTAATGAATATGTCTGTGATAGCATGCATGTGCAAGTGGGGGGAGCATGGCACAGGCAGGCTGTTTGAGGCTAGGATGCCACAGGCAGGCTGTTTGAAGCTAGGATGCCACTGGCAGGCTATTTGTGGCTCGGATGCCACAGGCAGGCTATTTGGGGGTAAATATGGCAAATTGTTTAACTTGTGGTAAGTATTGCACTCCCACTCTTCTCAAAATCTTTGAATCTGGATAGAGTGATAAAGAGAAAATGGACCAAATTGCCAGTGTTTTTCACCAATGTAATAGTATAAAATAAAATTACACTTACAAGATGATGAGCACACTTAACTGTGTGCTCATGGGCTGTAAATCAAGCTGTGGATCAGGTGGCTTCCAAGACTTCTGAGTGATCTTGATTGAACAAATGATCCTCAGATAGTGTTAGATCCTCAGTATACTTCAGTAATCTGCTTCACAAAAAGAACGGGCATTACAATGTAACTCAAAGTGAACCTCTGTTCTTTGGACTAACAAAAAAAGTGCCATGGCTGACATGATACTAATGGGGGGTAATATGCAAGGGTGTGGGGGCATTAATTCACAAGGGAGTTCTGGCTGGGGGCATCACAAAATCAATACTGAAGGGGGGCTGGGTGGTGGAATAAATATACTATGTGGAGCTAGCTGGGGGCAATACACAATAGTGTGGGGGTATTAGGGTGACCACATCGACCAAGTTTTCCAGGACACATAACTTTTACATATTGCTGACCAGCCCGTATAAAATGCTGCCCTGCAGTATGAGGGATGTATAGACTCATGGAAGGGAATCAATTAGTCAGATATACATTCCAATACTGCAAGGCAGCATTTTATACACATATTGTAGTACTGGCTGGGGTTTATACACAAGGGGCAAAAACACAAAAGGGAGGTTAACGACAAAACAGTGTGGAAAATACTTTTTTATTGTTGTAGCTTAGGCCATCCAAATGTCAGTGTCAGTGTGGCAGAGCCTGTCCTGGTATATGTGTCTGGGTGTCGGTGTGGATGAGCCTGTCTTGAGGTGTGTGTGTCTGGATGTCGGTGTGGCAGAGCCTTTCCTGGTGTGTATGTGTCTGGGTGTCAGTGTGGCAGAGCCTGTCTTGGTGTGTTTGGGCCATCACATAAGATTCTATCCTACATTATCTGCCTTGCACTGATGTCATCTTTATGCCTATTTTATTTATTTCCATAAAAAGGCTCACCAAAATCCTCAGCACCAGACCCACGATCCTCTTAATCCGGCCCTGCTAATAACACACAAGCACTTTGAAATTCAAACACATTATTTAAAACATTATTTGATTTCATAAATGTATATCCATGGTTATTATGTTTTCATTTCGTTGTGAGCAAATATACAGCTAAACAAAACCCTCGTATTACATTTTCTAATTATTATTCTTGCACTCAGAAAGTAGAAACATATAAAATATGTACACTGCATCTGTGGAGTTTAAGGTCATGTTAGCCATTATTTTTGACACAGTTAAGGATTAATATATAATTAATTTTCACAATAGATTATTTAAACATGTTGCACAGGGTGAGCCATGCACGTGTATCTAACATGATATGTTTTCCAGCCGCCCTAAATCCAGCTAATTGCATACAGGTGCATGTCTGCGCACCCTGCAGTAAAATAATAAGGATCAACAGAAAGACCAGCCATGGACCAGATGTTTGCTGAGCCACTTAACAGAGAGCAAAGGTGTTCCTCACTGCAGATCCTTGTGCATTATACTAACCAACAAATATATATAGCTTTTTTATATTTTACATGTATTGTGGTAATACTGCTTTATTCACTATTAGTACTAATATTAGTTATTTCCTGGATTCTTCTTTTCCAACTGTGCACATTTGTCCATGATTGTACCCCAGAAAACAACATGGTTATACAGTCACTGGCCACTTTATTAGGTACAGTATGTCAGATACCGGGGCGCATAGACATGTGGGAAAAAAAGTAAAACAATATAGTGTAATAAATCTCAGTACAGGAAATAAAAAGTGATAATGATTGCACTCCCAAACGTGCTTGAATCGATCGCTCATCAATGATACGGAATCTGTGCTGTCTTGAAAATTCTGTGGTGAAAATCAGAAACCGAAAATAGTGCAATAAAAGTTGATATTTCTTTAATACATAAAGGTAAAAAACTTACAAGCGGATAGGCATAACGGTAATTTTATGCGTAAAAGCAGTATGAGGATGTCCTTCACGGTGGCAGAAAATAATCAGTAAGTCCGTATGTAGAAAGTCCGGAGATCAATAATTGAATTTAAAAGTCTCTCAACGCGTTTCGCCGACCCAAATGTCGGCTTCCTCAGGAGAATTTCAAAAGTCAGTATGTATCCCGTCTGTATTTCACAGTTTTTAAAGCTCCTGGTCGCCGGTTACTTCTGTTTACGTCATCATGTTTCGTCTTTTTTTCTCTTTTTTCTTTTCTTTATTGAACCGTTCGTTGTCTTTTAGATGCCTCGAAATAAAGTCTACAGCATCGGGCGAAGAACAAGACAGCGAAGGACGTGGAGCTCTTCGTTCCATCTCATCATCAGGACTCTCAGTGGCCCATGATCATGATCGGTAAGTATACAAAATAAATCGGAAACAATTTTTGAAATCAAAAAACCTGCGACATATCAAATACATTAATTAAATGATTTTTTTTTTTACAGGAATATAGCCCCACCAGCGGGGAGCCCTTGGAAGAAATAGACAAGAAAGATCAAGGTAGAAGACATCTGCATATGTATTCCGGAATGTTGTACTCTAAAGTGGATAATTGAACAATTTAACCATATAGTAATAGTGTTAATTGATGTCAATTAAGTGTGTGATAAGAGATAAAAGATATATTCTGTATTTGTTTCTCTCTATGCAGCATCTCTTCCCTTTTTATGTCTTTAGTTTTTATTAGACTATCTTTTAATAATTCATCAGGATAATTTTTCTCCTCAAATTTTCTGATCAAATGTTTGCTCTGATTGATGAAGTCTGTTTCCTGAGTACAATTTCTACGTATTCTGGCTAATTGGCTTTTTGGAATGTTTTTTAGCCATTGAGGGTGGTGGCGACTAGAATAGTCTATGAAACTGTTCCCATCAGTGGGTTTAAAAAAGGTTTTTGTGATAATTTTTTCGTTATCTCTACCCATTAATGTGAGGTCCAGGAAATCTATCTTTTCTTTATTAATGCAGGAGGTAAATTTTAAATTGTATGTGTTCTGGTTAATGAAGTCTATAAACTGTGTAAGTTCCTCAGAAGATCCCTGCCAGATGATGAGTACATCATCTATATAGCGTTTCCATAGAACCAGATTTGCACCAAACGGATTGTTTGACCAGATCTGATGGTGTTCCCAGTCAGCTACGTATAGATTAGCGTAGCTTGGTGCAAATCTGGTTCCCATGGCTGTACCGCACTTTTGGAGATAGAATTGGTTATTGAACAGAAAATAGTTGTGAGTGAGAATAAATTGAATGCATTGTGTAATGAAAAGATTCTGTAATTGTAACATACCTGGCTGCCGGTGCTTCTGGGTCCTCGGACCGGCAGCCGCAGAGGAGAAGGGGGAGACCCCCCACCGTGCCGCGGCAACCGCAGCCGCCACGGAGAGGAGGGAGACCCCCCACCGTGCCGCAGCAGCTGCAACCGCAGCGGAAAAGAGGGAGACCTCCCGCCTCTACACAGCAGCCTCAGCCGCCACGGAAGAGGGGGAGACCCCCCGCCTTGCCGCGGGAGTCGCAACCGCCGCGGAGGAGAGGGAGACCTCCCGCATCTCCTAGACAGCCTCAGCCGCTGCGAGGGAGGGGAAGACCTCGCGGTTACACGCGTTGGTCGTCCTCTGTTGGAGCCAGGTCCGGTCCTGCTGCGTGCACGCGGTCCTCTGCACGCCACCTAGTGGCGCCAGCCGGTACTTCTACTCCTTTTAGATTTTTACGATCTGCCAATCCCAAGATGGCCGCGAACCGGAAGTGACGTAACGGCACTTTGAATTTTTGGCGGGAATTCGGTAATTGATGCCTGGACTTCCTCTGCCTATTTAAGAGCCTCAGAAACCTTCCAGCCTTGCCTTCTGATGGTTGTACCTATCTTGTATAGTGTCATCTCAGTACGCGTTCCTGTTGATTTCCCGTTACCGACCCGGCTTGTTCCTGATACTGATTCCTGGCGTTTGACTCTGGCTACCCTCACGACTATCCTGACTTCTGGCTTCCTGACCTCGGCTTACCCTGCTACGATCCTGACCTCGGCTTGCTCATTGGCTATTCTATACTGGACTCTGGTGTTCTGTCTATTGGACTTGCACACGCTGCTCTACCTGATTACAGGTTCTACCTTACGCTGTGCGTGACAGTGATCCCCTAATAACACTTTTAAAGGAGTTCCAGAGAAGTATATTGGAGACTTCTCCATTATCATTCATGGCAAAAAATTCTCTCGCCTCTCTAATTAGATGGTCTTTGTTTTTTTCAACAAGTTTTCATTAAGCCTCCATTTTGGTCTGATTTTATAATGCACATTATTTAATATTTCTAAGAAAATTGGAGAGTGGTCCGACCAAGTAATTGGACCGATTTTTGCTTTGCTTATTTTTTCTAAGACTGGTGCTGAGACCAAAAAGTAGTCAATTCTGCTATATGAGTGATGAACACGAGAGAAAAAGGTATAATCACGATCTTTCGGGTTAAATACCCGCCAACTATCATACAGCAGGTTTTTATCAATAAAGGTCTGAAAACCTGAGGGATTTTTACCTATAAATTGATTTAATTTTATTGAATTTCTATCGAGCTTATGATCGATGATACAATAAAATCTCCCCCTATTATAATTCTGCCCATCTGAACTTGATCAAATCTATTTATTATTTGTTCCAAGAATTTCAGAGGGGATTTATTTGGAGCATATAAATTTATTATTCAGTATATGATATCATTTATCTTTGCTAAAACTATTTGATATCTACCAATCTTATCATTTTCCTCATAAATTAACTCAAACTTTAATTTATTAGAGATGATTAGTGCAACTCCCCTTTTTTTCTTCTGTCCTTCCAAATTTGCATAAAACATTGTTGGAAAGCGGTTATATTTCCAGAGATTCAAATGCTGGTATTTTAACCCATTCCATGCACTAATTCTACTACCAGCCCTTTTCAAACTTTGTGGTAGTAATTTATTTATTTTTTTATTTTTTCCTTCTTTATTATTTTATAAATAGTATAAACAGAAAAAACGTAAACAAACATATATATATATAGCATTCAAGAGTGGGCATAAAATAAGTGGGTCTAATATCACATATTGATAATAACAAAAGAAAAGAAAATACCCATCTCATATCATTCAGAATCTTATCAATCACATCCAATCAAACTTCTGAAAGGAGATTTCAAATAGGAAGAGAGAGCAGAATAGAATTTTTTTTTTTTTTTTTTTAGAGTAGGGACCACGGAGATAGACAAAATTGACAAACGATTTCAATGCACAAGGATCATGTAAATAAAAGCCACTTATACCAAATTGACTTATATTTCTCTACTGCGTTAGCCCTCGTATAAAAATATTTTTCAGCAGAACATTGCTGATCGATCTGAGTTTTAATCTCAGACCATATAGGAAGAGTCGTGTTTCTCCAGTTCCTGGCTAGGCAGATTTTAAATGCGAGTAAGATGTTTAACCAGAGGGTTAGGTCATTATCGTTAATATCAGGTAGTTCTAAATGGAGAAGAACTCCCTGAGGGGAGAGTGTTATGTTAAATCCAAATAGATTGCGAAAAAGATTAAATAATAAGATTTTAATCTGATCTAGACATATACAATCCCACCATATATGTTTGTGGGTGCCTATTTCCGTATGACATCTCCAACATAAAGCTCCTTTAGCTGGTTGGAATTTAACAATACGAGCCGGAACCATATACCACCTATGTATGAGTTTATAAAATTGTTCGCGAAGGTTTAAACAATGAGATGCTTTCCGGGTAATCAACCAGGCTCTATACCAAGTATGTGGGGCGATAGAGAGATTAAAGTCTTTCTCCCATTGTTTATGTGCCCTACTCTTCTCAAAATTTTTATTATCCTTAATGATTTTCAAAATTTTGGATATTATTTTCTTCGGAGTAGTAGAGGTAAGAAATTTATACCAAGGAGTAGACTCAGTTGGTGGGTTAACAGACAAAAAATGCTTGAGCCTAATGTATATAAAGATATCTTTTGCTGGTATGTTATAAGTTTCCATCAATGTTGGAAAGAGGATCATATGAGATCCAACAAATAGGTCACCAATCTTTTTCACACCCAACGAACACCATCTATCCAGAGGAAGATCAGGAATAAAAAATGACAGAACGTCTATCGGACA
>VKOC01002790.1:0-28879 GCA_009364415.1 Spea multiplicata | reverse complement strand
TATATATATATATATATATGTGTGTATATACGTATACTGTATATAAATTGTAAGGACTCTCCTCATATACTACTTGTTATCTCCTGTTGTTTACTCATTGTACAGCGCTGTGGAATATGATGACGCGATATAAAACAATAAATAATATATATGCATATGAATCATCGCACCAAATATAGCTTTATTCTCGCTCTCTGGATTTATATAAAGTTTATTTATGGAGATACCAAGCTGTGTATGTGTTTATGACCTTGCGTTGTTTTATAAGGTTATGCAAGGAACTGAGCAAATGTATTAGAATACTGATTAAACAGCTAGAGTCCTCGCAGAAGAGCATACAGAATGCCCTTTGTTCTCTGCAAGTGCCTACATGAGGGTGACTAGAATGAAGACATACTCCAGGGCCGGCCAAAAGCACAGTAAGCGGCCAGGACAAGTCTGTACCCAAATTTTAGAGTGAATAGGAAAATTCTCAGGTTCACACGGTCTGGAGTTCATTTAGATTCTACTTTCATATGGAGATATCTAAGCAACCCAAACGGTGCTTTTCTTACAAATAGGTCACAGTTGTTATCCCTGCTTGAACACAGGCGCCCTAACAATGTCTTCACCTGACAAACTTATTAGAACAATCTGGTTGCCACCATTGTGATAACTTATTTGTTGGTTAATATTTGCAGGAGTCAGCTCAGGGTCAGGTCACTTAAAAAGTTCCTCAAGCCCAAGAGGTCTTCTTCATGGACCTTGTAGAGACTGAACGAAAAGAAAAGCATCTTATCACAGGATGTGAATGTATGTGCAGCCACTAGAAAGTATATGGCAATGACATAACATAAACTTCTGGGACCACCCAAGGCATTTTTTAGAACTGTTATGGTGGGTAGCATAGTTTTGAGCAAAGCGGCATTTTAGTTAGAATAATTCTATTTAGGATTCCCTTGCTTCAGTGGCATATTCTGACCTAGACAGACTAGTGAATGTCATATTGTAAATTCAAAATGAAAACATAAAATAAAAGGGTAAACAAATTTAAAGGGGAATTCCTATAGTCCAGAAGAAGGTGTACTGCTTCCAAATTGTTGTGTAAGGCCACGATAGAAACCAAGTGCCCAAGCTTCCTTTTCCGGAACGGCATTCCCCTTCCTTTATTCCAATGCTGAAGGCAAAAGAGGGGAACCACTGAAGGCTTCAAGGGAAGGTGGTGACCCAAAGCCCAACCTGTTTCCCCCACCAAAACCTCATCTTCAGGGACACAGCTCCACTGCAGCATACAAGTGCATGGAAGAGGAAAGGTGAGGGATAAACACACAACTACTTAGGGAGTGCCCTGGCAGAACAAACCAGTGGGCTCTAGAAAACATACCCCAGACTTTGTGAAGCCCACTCGGCCTTAAGACCAGAAGACCAATCTTTCCCTCTCTCACAGGCACTTTATCTTTGCCAAAAGGCAGCGTCCCGTCTTATGGTAAACAACAGAATGTCTCGGTCTTAAAGGGCCACACTATCCATCAATTTAATGCATATGATAGCTAAGTGGTGCCTTTAAATATCCATTTCCCCTCTGCAGAGTCTTCCCACCATGTATGTGCCTCTTCCCCATTGCCCCCTCCCAGGCTTGTAGGTCAGCCAAACATATCTCCTGTTGCCTGCACCCACATGGTGTACACACTGCCTGTGAGCTCAAGAGCACATGAGCGGGAAGCACCTCTACTGATGCTAACGTTAGGACTTTTTGCTCTTGATTAGCTGCTTTAAACGGGACCACCTGGGGCAGGTAGCTGCAGCTCTGGAGCTTCAGCATCTCCTTAAGGTGATTTTTTTTTACAGGCTGAAGAATGACTATTAAAGTACTTAACTTAATATTATAATAATAAGAACCTCATTAGATAAACAGGCATTAGCACTGCAATGAATTCAACCCACAGTGGTGTTTGTATAAAGAAAGTCACCTTAAACATCACATGACTGCCAACAATGGTGACCTCCACGCCGGCAGATAAAGGAAGTCAAGCCCAATTTTCCTTAGTGCTAAACACTGTATGCGAGGAGAAAAAACATTTATTTTCCGTGACGCTCCCACTAAAAACATTGCTGCCTTAGAACGATGCAACCCATCCCTGGGCAGAAGTGCCACGTGGACTTCCTGGTAAAGGTTTCTGTAACAATACTGTTATTTAGTGTTTCCTTTGTTTATCACAAACACTATACAAGCTAGGGGAGCGCACAGCCTTTAAAGCATGAATGGCATATACATTCAGATTCCTGGGGGCTGCTAGAATAATAATGGGCAATTAATACGCAAAACAAAGCAAGAATTCAGCGCATACCCGGCGAATACCATTCAAAAAAATGTCAAAGTACCCCAAGTTAGGCGAGTCCTATCTATTTTTTATGGTTATCTTGCTTACCAAGGTAAGCAACCTTGGTAAGCAGTATAGCCATAAAAAATTAGATATGGCTCGTCTAACTTTGGGTACTTTGACGTAGTGGCGATCTAAGCAATATATGCATATAAACGCGCTTGGGAACATGTGGGCTCCGGCTACCCAGGGCCTAACTTTGCGGGACGCGGCCAGGACTGACAACTGATGTCAGTGGATGGTCTGCTGACGGCGTTGGGCAGTCCTGTTGACAGCGGGTGCGTCCCTGCTGCTATCAGTGGGCATTTCAGCCGATGTTAGTGGGCATTCCAGAAATGGAAGGGGGCTAGGCCGTGTCAAGACCCCACTCCCGCGACCTGGAGCATTCAGGTATGGATACAGTGTGACGGAATCCCCAATATTTATGCCTTAGATAGGTCTTTAATGGTATTCACTGGGTATGAACTGGATTTTTGCTTTGTTTTGTTTCCTTTGTTTATGCTAATT
Organism: Spea multiplicata; assembly: GCA_009364415.1. NCBI lineage: Eukaryota > Metazoa > Chordata > Amphibia > Anura > Pelobatidae > Spea > Spea multiplicata. Next base: position 26,012 of record VKOC01002790.1, on the reverse strand, counting down.
TTGTATCATTCAAAGATACCCTTTTACCGGCCGATCACAAAGTCAGACAGGTCCATGCAAGTGAATATCATTTTCTAAGCGCGGAATAATTGTGCACTACAAATACTCTGGTACAATGTTAACACAGATCAAACCGGAAGCCACGCAAACCACAGAGAACACCTTATGCAGCTCTGCAGAGTAAACTAAGGGAAGATGCCAGTATCATCATCAATCGCTGATTTGAAGAGAACCAGCATCACCACCCAATATGAATGTTCTATTTTCAGTTATCAGTTGTGATTGTGTATAAATTTGGTAATTTACAGTTGACGGATTACAAAAAAAACCCCACAACACGTGTGTTTATGTATGTATATATATCTATGATATATATGTATGTATATATATATATATATAGAATATATATATGCTAATATGTTACTACATTTGTAATTATCAACATCTAAAGAGTTAAAACTAAATAATCACAGATCAAGGGCTTTGTGGGAAAAGTTGCTTAGCAATAAATTTAAACCTGGCTCCCTTTCAACCAAAGGGTTAAAAATAAAAAAATGTCAAGTTGCATTTCCTGATGTTTATCTCACTCAATGAAAATATACTTCACTGACATCCTTCCTCTCTGGGGGATTTAGGCAATCGTACTAAAAAGTAAAGTAAGTAGGACTTTTGCTTGACGTTGAATTGAGGAAACCCTGCAGAATAAAATTATCATTTTAATTACAGTTATACAGAGTATATTAATGGATTGTAAACTCACAAGAGCAGGACCTTCTACGTCTTCTGCACCAATTTAAATGTTAGAGTTATTGTCATTTTTACATTTTGTTTGTTACATTTTTTTACCTATTGTAACAGCTCTACAGAATCTGCTGGCGCTATAATAATATAATAAATGAAAGGTAATGCAATGAAGCATTCCTCTTATACTGAACATGCTATTGTCTTCACTGAGATCTAAAACAGCCTGAGTTTTCAGGAATATTATTTATTGTTTTATATAGCGCCATCATATTCTGTAGCGCTGCACAATAGGTAGGACTGAATCTATTATTCTTTGCTGCCTAAGGATGGAGGGATTCTGAAGAATTGCCCCAAATGCATTTGCCCCTTTTTCGCCATACAGGTGATGTGGTCGGCCAAACATGCATGTGATATACTTACCTCCTGGCACAATCAGTACTGGCTTGGCAAATGCTGTGGTCGTCTGTTAAGACCCCCATGCACATGTGCGGTCAATGGGACCACTTTTCTGCCACTGATTGGCTTCTTCTACAGAATCCCCTAAATGCATTTGCCCCCTTTACCTCACCTCCCAGTTACTGACAAATTCATCTCTGTGCATGTGATATACTTATCTCCAGTCAATTCCAGTGCTGGCTAGGAGAACGCTACAGACACTCCACGAGTAATACGCTACAAGTGGATACACATTAGCTAAAATCCCATACCTTCCAACAGTTCTAGTTTTTGGGGATTCATGATTTGGGGAATCATGTGCCGGTCATGGAGATCCTCTGATTGCCCAGGAAGCCGTAAAATCATTAGAAGACACACAGCTTACTTTATGGGTTTGCTCCAGGACTTAAGAGCGGCGTTGAGCAGATGTGCATTCACTAAACAATCACCAAGGAGAGAAACAACCCCCATGGGAGAGTTTGGTCTTAGAGCAGCAATCTGACGGTGCTAGCCTTAGGCAAACGGTGAACATGTGTACCCTACACACTCATTAAAATCCTTCATGTTTGGCATGGCAAAAAATACAATATGAAAAATCAAACAGCTGCTGATTGGCTTCTTCAGCATAGAACTGATCATCTCAAACTTGATGGACCACGTAGGGCTTCTGCCTTGAGTGACAAAGCCCTGTTTATGTAGGCAATTTTGGCAACAAGTTATATTTTAGAGTTTAAACAGTAACCATGCACCCCAGTGACTGAGTGACTAATAACATTTAAAACTTTCATTTTGCCCACTTAAACACTTAGGGCTTCAGCAACCTTAACCCTTTAATTGACACTACTACTCTTAAAGCAACAACCAACCACAAAATTATAATGCAAAAAGGGTCAGAGCTTGTGCATAACCCTGGTGTTAATTGTATGTTTTTGTGCATAAACCTGCTTAATCATGACTATAATGATGCATTCATAAGGATTGGGGGGGGCATATCACCCTCATGTGCTTTATTGTTCCCTCCTCCATGCTTTTAATATTTCCCCCTCTCGGTGTTGTGGCTCTGTGTGTTCTCCCTTTCCATTTTTGCTACATTTTGTTTTGTGTTTTAAACTATTACAATTATTAATAGTTAATTAACAGGATGGCAGCCCGACACATAGTTCTTATTATGCGACATTTCCTGTAATGAAGAAGTGTTGTAGCCAACAAAAAAAATTCTTTCACTTCTTTTATGAGACAGCAGAATATGGAACGTTTGTTCAACTGAATGTCCCACGTGATAGCAAATGATAATGAACAATGCTTGTTCTAATGAGTCCAAAGTTCTGGGTGAGAGGCACAATCATCGCTGTGTAGGAAAGGTGTGTTCAAAACAAACATATTCCCCTCCCCCTTTGCAAAAATATGTTCATTCATGCACAAAATTTGCCGGTCGATACATACAAGCCATCTCTACACTCCAAATATCTCAGATACTGTCCATGATTACAGTATACTGACCTATGGCCATACCACCTTACTGTCCTGTTTTGTGCAGAACAGTCCCGAGAATGCGGTCATGTGAAGTTAGGTCCAGGCCTGCTTATGAATTCTACAAGTTGCGGGTCCAGCCTTAGCGGTCATGTGTTTAACTGTATTTATATCGAATGAATTACTCACAGAGGGTTACTCACAAAGTACCTTTATATGCATGCTTCTAGTAGGGGTGTCAAGGACATTAAACTGTCCCTTAAATACACAAAAAAGAAATATCTTTCCACAAAAGGTGTTTCCACATATTTTACAGTGTAACAGTTTTCCTATTTGCGGAACTATCACATGATCAGAGAGTTGCTTAAAAATAGAGCTTTCTCTCTTGACAAATCTTAAATTTGATATTTCTATACATTTATGTAAAGGTATTTTTACAAGTGCAGTAGATGATTACTTCAAATAAGACATAGGCTACATTATTTCAATCACTCATGTAGTCACATTTTATGCATTCAATTACACACAAATATTTGGTCTATTCATTAAATAAAACATGTCTAACCTTGCCACACACACACACAGAGACACACACATACACATAAACACATTCACACACACACACACACACTTACTCATTCACATGCACTGATTCAGAGCCCTTAGATGCTTTATAATTAAGCGTATTTCCTAAGCATGTCCAACCCCAGTCTCATTCATTCACACACGTATATACACATTGGAATCGTTTACTCAAGCCCACTCATATCCTGTGTTCGCCGACACATATATCCACCACGGGCGCATTTTTTTTCCTATGCATGTACAACGGGCTCGCTCGCCAATGCATCCCTGGATTTAATGCAAATAAGCAACGCAGAGCGGAGCAAATGCAAAGATGATGCAATGAAATTTCAAAAGCCAGTAAATATCAAGTGCATCTGCAGACCACAGAGGAACAGGAAGGTTCTACTGTAACGATACACAGAAACATAGAATTTGACGGCAGATGACAGAATGGACCCTTTAAATGATAACTAGGTCATAAAAATGTATCATGCAGGGTAGCAATGATTAAATGCATTCTTCCAATATACATTTCTATAAGCACCCCTGGTTAAAGGGGCAATAAGGTCTCCCTAAACGAAACAGTATAGCGTACGGCCAAACCAGCTAATTTTTGTTGATTGATCGCACTAGATCAATGATGTCAGAAAACACAGTTTATGTATTTATAGGCACTGGAAAATCCAGGTGTTTAAAGAACGCACACTTGTTTGTACCAGAGGCGAGATGAGCTTATGGTCTAGCTGGTGTCAGAGGTCACCTCTGCAATACCAGAAGATGCCCCCAGGGAATGCAACTGGGTAATAAAGCACAAATAACCAGTTTAAAAGGTCAGGAATCAGGACAGAGAGACATATTAGACCAGCGCTTGAAAAATAAGCATAAAACCAGCACAAAAGGATAGAATCTGACAACAGATAAGAACCGTTCGGCCCATCTGGTCTGCCCCATTTACCCTGCAGAACTGACTCAGACCTAAACCAGTCCTTGGGCTTGTCTTAGATTCAGGAGCCATATGCCTGTCCCATGTCTACTTAAATGGCCTCACTGCATTAGCCTCTACCGCTTCGGCTGAGGGGCTATTCCATTTATTCACTACCCTCCAGATAGAGGTGCGTGGCATGTAACAGCAATGCCGTAAAGTTGCACTTTAACTATTCAAACCACTGCATGAATATGTTGGTGTCAGAACTCCATTATTCTGTACTGTGATGGGAGTCAGACCATTGTTGCGCTGTAGCAGCCAGTGCTGGACAATGCCTGCATAATGCAAGCACTGAACACTGGGTCAATTCTGTGTCAGTACTGGGCTATCAGAGCCTGCAGTGCCTAGTTAGAGACATAGTGTCACCACTGGAGATATAAATGTGCAGTGCAGCCAGCACTGGAGAGACGGCAGTGCACCAAGTCGGCTATAGGCAAGCAGAATGCAGTGACAGGAAAGCAATGCACAATAGTGTGTAAGATCTACAGGCGAACTGCACGGTAAGCCAGCTGTATTGCAGTGACTTGGGTTTTGCAGCGCACTCTCACTGTAGTGTCTTTCTTTTCATTCCAATAACATATTCACTACGGATTTTAACCCTTAAACCCCAAGCGCTCCGTACCATTCCCGTCTCTCCATTACCTTTAATCTGACTTTCATAGTCTGAGCCCCGGTCTCTCCTCGGCTTCCCGTGAGATGCCATACTATGCCCAGTTCCTTGGCACTCACAGCTTCACTGTCATACCACTGCCAGGGCCACCAGCAGCCATGGGACACTTTCCTGGAGGGAGAAATGGAAGAGGCGGGGAGAATCCCGGGGGTAGAATCCAGAGATCGCTGTAAACGCTGCGCTCCCGATGATGTGGATGGCCAGACACGGGGAAGACGTACTGTCCAGGCTCGATCGCGTAGGGGTTAATGTGTCCTAGGAGAGACTCCCGTCACTGGGTGCAGCAAGAGCATTGCTTCTGGATCCAGGGAAGCCTTACTGCCAGTGCAGCCTCAGATGTCCATGGGCTGCAGTGCCCTGATCCAAAGGTGCTGCTCCCCAGTGCTAAGGGTCCAGCGGCGTGAAGATGCAAGCAGTGCCCTCTGACATCTATCTGCAGTGAGTGCAGTGATGCTGAGTTGTTGCACTGAGATCTGGAGAGGACACTCGGGCGCCGCCCCCTCCTCCCCTCCAGCTGTCTCTGAGCTCAGAGAGTGCTGTCTGTCTCTAGCTGTGGATGGAGGTCTCTGCATGTGCTGAGAGGCATCAGTATAGCTGCATCTGTCACTGAGCAGGGTCCCTGTCTCTCTATTAAGGTTTTGTTTGTCTCTTTTCATTCATCATCTCCCTTTATGCACATTATTCTCTTTTTCCTCCTCCCTGCATTTATTTCTTCCTACCCCCCCCCTTTCCCCGGTTATAACACCCCCACCCAGATTTCACACACACACACAGTGTGATTTTCTTCATCACTCTTACACTTCCCCATTTCTGCACCAATCATACCCTGGGTAATGTGGTCTGATCATCTGTAGCTTCTTCCAAAGCAGTCTGCAGGCAGGCAGCAGCACAGTGGGAGCCAGTGCATTGTGGGAATTGTAGTCTTTATTGACAACACAAACCTTGCTATTTCTCACTGGGAACAAAAAAAAGCAATGCATTTGGAATCAAAGGCTGTTTTTTTCTAAGCCGTGAAGCCCGTATCATTTCACATAAACAGTATTAATAAAAGGTCCGCCGGCTCATCTTCTATACATAAAGATTCCTTTGTTGTGACAATGATAAGAGACACGTTCAACACGGAATCAATGCCATTGCTCTTCGCCGGTGTACAAAAAGAGATTAGAATATCAGATGCTTTCAGTCGTCTTCAGGTCCTTTTTCCCCTCTTTATTAATTTCTTCATTTAGAAAGGGCTTACAAAATGCGCATTTTATCTATAAATTCTGCCCCTGCACTATTTGTAGAATATCTTTTATAAGCAGCACGACTGTATAAACATACCCGGGAGCTATAAGGGTTTCCATGATTAAGTCTATACGCCATATGTATGGCTATAGTCTCATGGCCCCGTAGTTCTTGACGGGCTTCATATCCTGATCGTATTTACCACCTGATTAGTATCCCACGTTGTTGAATTTTTTATTGGTATATCACAGCTCCCTGCTTGAATACAGGTGACTTGATTTGCAATATTTTTACCTTTTTTTACAAGTAATGATTTTCATTAGGACCATTACGAAGTCCACCATAAGGAAGTTAATGCAATATAATGTTTTTCGATGGACTACTGAAAGGTTGCTTTTTAAAAGGACATCAGTTATATGAGAACGCCAGCATATAAGCAACTGCATAGGGCCCCTTTGATCTATACAGCAGCTATGAGACTGTTTAAAGTTGCCATGTAACCGTGACATCATCACTATTGCATCACTAACTCTCTGCATGATAACGGATAATATGTATCACATTTCACGGTTTGTGTTCCATTAAGTCTACATTTCTTGTTGCAGGTTGGATCTTCCGAATCCTTGGACGATGGACGAGTGACATTGGCCACCTCCGATCTAGGAAGATCAAGTCACCAGGGCATATTTTAATCTAGTTATGGCAGCAAAGGAGATACAAAATATGATTTACAATGAGCTCCAGGTCACACACTCGCACATTTGTCACATGAACGTGTCATAATTCACACTGATGACTCCATAATCCTCTAACCCGGCCTGCGAGTGCTTTATGGTCTTATCAGCGTTCAGAGCTCGTTCCTCTGCAGATAGCTCTTCGCTTTATTGCCGCTGTTACCTTGAACTTAAACACAGACCTGCGGCTCATTAACCACCTGCCTCTGTACGATGGGAAGTAACTGCAAAGCCACGCACTAGGCCTCGATGACATAAACCTGACAACCGCGGGTAGTACCGTAGGGTCAGAATAATGAACAATAAATATGACATCATTTTCATTAGATACACTTGGTCCTCCAGGTTCGGACAATAATGTGCGCTCTCGATCATTGTCTGACCTATCACTGATATTTATATTCCGTGCTTTTCATGCGTATACGTTGGTGTGCTTCCATTTTTTTTTGCATTTATATTTTGAACATTAAAAACATACTTTTAAAGATATTTTTCCCCGTAAATGTTAGAATTGGCTCATCAATATGCAGTGTCACATCATTAGTTTCTTTTTACTGTGCATAGCTGCAATAGTGTCTTACGTATAGCCATAAGGGGCAGCCATTTTTACTTTGAGGGCCAATTAGAATACTATTGTGCTCTTCATAGACAATATTGTGTACAACGCATAGGCTTTTTTTTATCCAACATAATTCATTTTCTATATTTAAAAAAATAAAACCACCAACTTAAAATAAATCAGTTGGTGTTTCATGATATACATCGCAGAAGTAGAATTTCATTAAAGCTTTTAACACATATGAAGATTCACACCATGATTATCACCTTCAGACATAACACCGGGTGCTTGAGTTCCGTTTCACATCCACCTACAGAAAGTTTCCATAGTGGATTTAAAACTACAGTTCCTCCAGGGAAGCTGAGCATATATATATATATAGATATAATATATATATATATATATATATATATATATATATACACGCAACGCACAGCCTTTTCCAGCCGCAGACAGCACTTATGTCACCAAGGAGCAACCGGCCTTAAAGTGCCAGGGCCGCCTCGTTATCCCCAGCCCAGACCTGAAAAGAATAGTTATTATTGTTAACACTATTGTAGTGGTTTCTGTTATTTTAAATAACTTTCCAACGTTGCTGACAAGCACAGGTAACCTGCTGCCCCCTGTAGTATATGGAATGTATAAACTCATGAAAGGAAACCAATTACTAAGTTATATAGGAAGTGAACACCACCGAGAAGGACTTTACCTGTGTTGGTCTGTACTATGTAAAAGACGTGGTCATCATGGTCACCCTAGTCTGATGCAGTTTCTGGCACGTGAATTTATAACGGGTAATTTGGTCCCAGTGATGAATCGGGTTGGTATCCTGCTCAACGTCAGCCCTGAGTACAAACCTTAGTGTTGGTTTTGGAGGGAATCTGTTAAGCAGTTGGTATAAATTCCATTTAAATATTTTAAAGGGACACTCTGGTCATCATGTGCACCTTAATGCTTATGATAGCTGCGAGTACGGGGGATTTAGCACTTGAATTTGGTGCTTTCCTGACTCCCAAGCTAAATGCCATGCAGGAGATGCATTTGGCCAAACACGTGGTATACCTACCGCCAGGCAGGGGTCTTCTCAGACGGAAAACACTCCCAACGATCCCAACTGGAGCATTTTTCTGCCAAGCAAGGACCACGGAGGAGCTGCAGCTTGTACATCAGGTAAGTGGGTTCTTTCATTTATGAAGAATGCACATTAAAGTGTTTAATCTAACGTGCATTCTTCTTCAGTCGGATGGTAAGATGTCCCTTTAAACCACTAAACCCAGTCCACATTGAAAATCTTGTTTATGTGAAGACAGAATTGGAGGATGCTGATGAGCGGCTTATATTTTCCAAGAGATCACAATTTTTCTGGAACACGCACGCACGTATGTTTACCAGCTGTCACATGAAGATTGTGTGGGTGAGAGCACCTGGTCTCTTAGACATTTACACTTTTAAAAAGGAAATAGTCATTAACACTTGTCACAGTCTTATTTACTTTCAAACGCATCCTTAATTAGTGCAGTGTATAATTTCGCTTTATATGGGGTGGTGAAATTATATGTTTTTATAGTTCCAGTTCACCCCAAAGGTGTCTGATGGGGTTGAAGTCAGGGCTCTATGCGGCAGGTCAAGTTCTTCCACCCCAAACTCATCCAACCATGTTTTTACGGACCTTGCTTTGTGTGCTGGGGTGCAGTCATGCTGGAATAGAAAAGGATCTTCCCCGAACTGTCCCCACAAAGCTGGAAGCATAGCATTGTCCAAGATGTCTTGGTATGCTGAAGGGGGCGTACACACACATTAAAGAAAAAGCTAACAACAATATACAGTATATATATATGAAGAGCAGCTGCCTGCCCGTAGCATAGGTCAGGGCAGGCTGTCTAGATCCCTCGATCTTTGCAAGGGGGCGTGCGTCTAGAAGCAGGGGAATCAGAAGGCCAAGTTGCTCAGAGCCCCTGCTAGAAAACCGTCAAAAAAACGAAGAAAAAAATGTACACGAATATTCGCCTGAAAAGAACACGGAACGGGCGAATAGATTCGTGGAATATGAAGATTTTTTTTCCACAAAGACCAACATGAAGACATTTCTGCGGCCCAAGTCTAGTTTGTATAATTTGATTTACACAACATGCCAACCACTGAAAATGCTAAATATTTTTTATTGTGAAAAAAAGAAAAAGGACATACAAATAGAAAACCGTTCACCCCTTTACGTCAATAGCATCCATGCTCACACACACAAGTAGACGTTCATGCTCACACACACGTACACATCTATCCTCACACACTTAGACATTAATGCTCACATTTATACATACATACAAGTGAACAAAAAACACATTCCACCTTTCACCGGCTTACAGTTCACCGTTCCTGCAGCTTTCTCTTAAGCTGCTTGCCCATCTTTGAACCTGGCCATTTTTTATTTACCCCATCAAACCATACATTTTTTGAAAACTAGATACCCCATGGGTATTTCAAATGCTAGTATTTTAACTCTTCGCATACCAGAATTTTTGTGAAGATACAGCACCAATTTTAGCACTTACGTTTTTTGGACTTGTTTTTTTTAACATTTTGTTGGAACTGGATGGTTCCTGTGATGGTGACTGCATAATTTATTTTCTATGTTTATTTTTTTTTATCGATCACATTGACTTGCATGGTTGAATGCAGTACCTGTATTCAACCTGCAGGGGGAGCCCAGAGTTCTCATGAGGGTCTGGGAAGATCCTCTTAGAAACCTGATTTTTTTTTTTTTTTTTTTTTTTTTTTTTTTAAGGATTTACAATTGCTTTTATTAAGCACCATTCAACCGGATTTCACTCTGTATGGAAATGACCATCAATATTACAACAGTAAAAAATATTTGAAAAACTGACAACTTGATATCACGGCCACATTGTCCTAAATGTTCCTTGCTTCATTCTTTGCCCTGGGCCGGAGAGGGACTTGTTCATAAACTGCTTCTTCACAAAGCATGTCCACCACTTGCTTGGCTTGTCTGTCTGAGGGTCAAACACTTTTTCACAAAGTCTCAATCCAGTTTCTTGCCTCAGCTGTTGTAAATAGGCTCTCATCACCTCGTCTTCCTGTTTGTTGGAAGGAGAAACCTGATTATTTTTTTTAAAAGACGCCAACATCTTGCAAGAGGCAAAATTTCTTGCAGTGCGCTTGCACCCACTCTCTGGAGCGGAAATTGAAGGCTTTGTGCTTCCATGTTAAGTTATTGATCAGTTATTCTACAGGTCTAGATACACAGTTACCCTCTTAATGTCCAGAGGGAAGGACAATCCTTCAAGCCATTGTTCCCCGGAGATTTCCTCCACACATTTTTTTTTCTCTCTCAAGTGCTGAAGTAACTCTTCGTGAGTCCAAAGGTAGCTGTCACTATGGCCAATTAGCTGGACTATCTAGGTTTCATGTCATAATGTATATATATATTATATATTAAATAAAATGCACTCTAATTAAATGGCTTTTTTTTTTCTGGTGTGGTTTCTAATACTACTGACTAAAATATAGATGTTACAACGTGCAATAAAAATAAGTTGAGTCTAACCAGATGAATGGATGGAGCCCAACCAGGGTGTACCCTAAAAGGCTGCAGAATCTTAGGGCCCTTTGCTAGGCATTTTATAAAGTGAGCCAGACACTGTGTAGTTGTTTAGACAGTCTCCAAAAGAAGAATTGCTTGTAAAATTTTAGTATAGAGCCATACTATTATAGTATGATTTATATAGCACCATAATATTCTGCAGCACTGTCCAATATTGACTCTCGTTCAAACTTTCATGGATCATAGGGATTATTAATTAAAATACTATAATTTTGGCCAACCATTTTTTAGACTTTTTATCTTTACAAATCTATCATTATTCCTGCACCAGTCTTTGTTCCTAAGGAACATCCCAATGAAAAAGAAAGCATATTTTTTCATTTTAATTTCTCCTTAAATTATGCAAAATGCTTTATTGTACAAGCTTCTTTGGGGTAAAGAAGGGTATGGGGTAAACACTCTTAGGTTACACCTAATCCGACAATGTTTTATGTGCAATAAACCTTATCTCAATGGCATAGATTCATTACTATATCTTGCATCACTCAAGCAGAATTCACTTATCGTGCTCCACAGGAAGCCAGTTGGGAACTCAGCTCATTATTAACAACCACATAAAGTGTGTGACATTTGACAGATGTGCTAAGGCTAAGAAATGGAAATATCCATAAATCCATCCAAAATGCTTGTATGTTGCTCCAAATACCACTATAAATTGGGGATTTGCAAAAGCAAAACACTAAGAATATACGATTCGTTACTATTTATAAAAACATATGCAACAGTCACAAAAGGGGTTGTCGGTTTATGAAATTAACAGAAAAATAAGTTGTACCCACCACAATATAACAGATCCATTCAGCTTTTTATAAATCCTATGATAAAAATTTCAAAATGCTTAATTTTTTATCATCATTGTTTTTGGGGATATGATTAAGGACTTTATGAAACAATAACAAGCATTTAATATATTAACCATTTCGAACAATGCAGCATTATATGTTAATTTTCTCTAATGGTTTGTCATTTTCCCATTTAGAAACCTAGACATTAACATAAGAAATTACGCAAAATGTTGTTTTTGTTGAATCTGAACAAATAAGTAAAACAAATACACATTGTATCCAAGTAGTTCATTATATACTTTATATACACAAAGCTGTATAGCACAAAAAAAAACAAAGAATATATTGGAATGTCTTGCGATGGAAATGCAAGATTTTTACAGTAGAAATATATTAATATACTAGTTTCTTTGTATGGCAGGCAACATATATATATATATATATATATATATATATAATCCAGAGGACAAGCACACCGATGCCCTTTAGCTTTTTCTGTTATGCTTTACCAGAGTGAGATACAGTGTACAGATGATAGGTATACTCTTTGGTGATCCAGCTTGTTGAGTGTAAGATGTACGGCCATGCAAACTTTTAATACCCCAGGAGTGTCTTATTTGGGTGAGAAATACGCAGACCAGGGAAAGCCCAGCTAACTTCTGGAGGGACACCGTATGGGTCCACAGGGGAATAAATTGCATGCTTAAGCCAATGTAAGATACCGCTCCTACCACAGTCAAGAATCTCTCTCATGCAGGTACTGACCTGACCGGTTGTACTTTAGAGCCAACCATTACACCTGAAGGTACCCCTGAGATCTTAAATTGTTACAAGATGTAGTTTTCTACAACAATCACTGACATTTGCACATCACCTTCTCTGGCATTAATAAGGCAATATCCATTTTTGTGCCACAATTAGATCAATATAAACAGCTTCCACAGCCATCGTGGGTCCAGTGGTTTGTCAACAAGTGGAGTACCAAATAGTGTCCACCACTGCTTATTGGAAAATATTAGAAATTAAATCTGTGAAGAAAACCTGTGTTCTTTTGCTTTATTCAATATTCATTAAAGGGATAGGGAAAAACAATTCAGTGTGAAAAAGTAAATTGATTTCTCTTTTTTGACCAACCATACATGCCAATTCCTAAGCATGCTTAATGTGTTTTATGTGACAGAAGCTTGTAATTAGTAAGGACCCTAACCAAGCTGAGAAAGGATATTATTGTTTAGTGGAGGAGCCTTACAATTGTGTCTACTGAGTATGTATTCAAAAATATATATAGTACAAAAAAAAAAAAAAACCAGGAAGGCAGATCACTCTGGTTAAACCTATACATACAGGCATGGTTATTTGACAACTTACACAATTAAGTTCATACATTAACGTTTTAAATCATAGTGCATTGGGCTTTAGAAACAGCAAAACAGTGACCTATTGAATCAAGATTAACTTCAATTGCATGGGCTGCAAAAATCTAATATCAGGTCATAGATATTGTGGATTTTAATAACAGATACCAGCAGTTAGAACATAACTCATAATCCTGTTTGTTTTAAATACCTGCCCTAAAGGTATCGAGGCATGTGTGCTAAGGGAGACTACTAAGTGCTTAGAAATGGCTAGTGCTTTAGGAGTGCAGACATATTACTAACTGTATAGTTTGGTACCGACGATGCATTTGAGCAATAATATCTCAAGTATCAGCCGCAGTCCATTGACTTAAGTGGAATTTGGTACAGTACAATTAGGAAGTAAAAGTCATTCTCCCCCTGGACACAGATTCCTCAACGATCAGCGTCAGTACTGGATATTCTGACTAGCCCAGATGGCATCCTGGATCTGATCCTCCCGAAGCAGACGCAAAGTGCGAAGTGCATAGAGGAGCTGACTCTTAGAGTTTCCAATAAAGTTGTTGCTCAGGAAGGCTGGCAGACCTCCAATTCCGTCACGCAGGGTGTATAAGGGCACACGAACAAGACCCATGACCTAGAACAGAGGTTGAGCATATTAGAATAGAGCACTTTCCGGGAAGGAAACTCGTTATGCAGAATCTCTTAGGTAGACAGTGACACGTGTGAGGTTACAGCATTGACCTTGACTGTCCTTGTAATTGCTTTGTTTTATTAGTAATGTGGGAACACGTGTTACATGGAGAATGAGGTCTTTGTTTTACATGATTTTATTTAGTGTTCATAAATCTAAAAACGTGGGATTTCGGTACAAACCTCTAGTCCGTGATCTTTGGCTTTCACGGAGTCAGCCTCAACCTGCTGTATGTCTTCCAACTCCAGTTCCTTGATGTAGAAATGTGTGACCACTTTCTGCGGATGTTCCCGGGCTTGCGCACTCCTATAATCCTTTTCAGTCACCTGCATTTTACTGAACGAGCACCCTATCTCTTCCAATAACTCTCTGTTCAAACCCTCTTCCAGAGTGGCATCTCTGACATCCACAAAACCTCCAGGGAAACCCAGTCGCCCGTCAAAACGCATCATCATCTGTCACCAAATAATCATAAAAAAGATAAATATGAAAATGTAAAAAGGTACAACAAATTCAAATATATAACTAACTGTAATAGAATTATTATTTGATTTATATATAGTTCTATCATATATCATAGCGACGTACAATGGCTAGACAGGACATAACAAGTAGTATATAACATAATTTTAATTTGGATAAACAACAGGTAAGGAGGGCCTGGCTCAAAGACTGACAGATCGTGTACGTGAAAGCTTTCACTTACCAGAAAAAAACCTGGCCTTTGCTTATTATGGTCCAATAACCTGCAAGGCTGCTGTCAGTCATAAGATATTTGGGGTGACATTTCCTGCTCACACACAGCACTAGGCTGATTCTTTATGGCAATGCTAATGGAGTCAGTTCATCCATAGACTTTCATTAGTCATAGTGTTGACTGGGTGATTAACACCGAGCTATTCTGTTGTTCACCAGCATAATATGTTGTCAGGGTGTTTGTCTTGCAGACTGGGATAAGATAACAGATCTAGAACACATACAAGTAGCTGGTATGCAGTCGACCGGGGATATTCTAGTTGGCAAACAGCTAGGAAACTCGAAGCTGATGCTAGTAAAGTGTTGAGTCACATGCTGCACATACATGTAGGGCTACAACCAATGCATGTGAGGCAACCTGCTAATAATACCAATATGCATGGTAAGTGACAGCTCACCAGTAGCACATGTCTGATGGGGACACGCTCGAACAGCTTAGCCGGGGTGGGTGCGTAGAGCAACACATGGCAGGCATGCTTGTACCCTTCCATCTGCAGCGCCTGCTCCCTGGTAACATTCCGGGGTCGCGGACGATCCTCCGGGGGTCCCCGGTTCGTGCGCTCCGCTTGAGCCATCACAAGCTCACCTACTACCAGCACGCATGCGCAGATTACCGCACTCTGCCACCGGAACTGTACAACCAATCAGAAGCGAGAGATGCGAGCGAGGGCTGGGACGCACGTGGATCAGCCAATGGAAAGGACCGCGAGCGGTGGTAGGCTGCGTCACCTGCCTGCGACATTTTACTAAGTTGTTAATACGACGACAAATTAGCTGGTTAGTTGCCTTAATTTCCACCAGACCGAGCACCCCGCGGGGTCATTTCCTTGCTAAATGCCCCATTCAGGGTAACGGGTCAATTATTCTGGGAAATACTTTCTGTATGTATGGAAAAGTGCTGGAAAATACGGGGGGTAGGGGGTACGCCCCTAAAATGTGTAGATTTTGACAAACAAAACTTGCACTTCCGGCTGAGGCTTGGGTTTCCCTTATTGGGTCATGATGGACCCCGCAAACCGGTCATACTTTTATTATCTGTACAGCTGGTAATAATGTTTATGTGGGATGCTGGCATTGTATATACATTAATCTCCTTAACATTCTTACAATGTTTCCTTATCTTTATTTTCCAGGAAACAGACAGCTGATGGGGTTTCACACAAGGTATCTGGTGTTACCATTGTCCCAATTGTTCCCTAGTTGCTAATCTATTTAAAGGGGGTGCCATTACTTACTCACAGACCCCTATTTGAATACGGCGAGGCACACGTACCACGTCGAGGGGTCATCATATTTCAGTCTGGCTGAGAACCAGAGTTTCCACTGACAATAAAACAAACTAAGCCAAGTTGTAATTGCACTAACACCTCTTGGGAAGTTCAAGAATACCAATGGCATTTATCTGCATTGACTGCTTAAACTTTGCAATTGTTGAAGGCATTCGTGCTTCAGTTTGGCGCACCGTGATGAAGCCGTAGACTCACATAATCTTTCAACAGCCCAGAGCCCTCTTAAGCTGTAATGCTAGTCGACTAAAAGTTTTTTAAACAGCTGTGCAGAAGCAGGCTTTCTCGTCAGTCTGTAGGTTATACATATTTTTCTTTTGTGTAACACCCTGAAATACATATATTCTGGATCGCTAATTGTCGCATATTCCTATTGTTTGACCATAGAGTAAACAAACAGTGAATTGTCAAATATGTTTATTGGAATACTACCAAAACTAAGGTGTGGGGGGGTGAAAAAACACCGTTTTGCCAAAATGACTAGGCTTTCGCAAGCTCCAATCTAACCAGGCATTAGGTGGTTCAGAGAGACTGAGGTTTTCTCAATGTAATAGAACACCTGCATTACACCATTATAAAATGTATATCGCATTCTAAACTGATTGACCATTTTGGGCCCATGAACTGCATACTTTCCCAGTGTTTAACCCCACTAAAAGCTTTTTTTTTTTGTACCATGAACAGTGCTTCTCTGATGCACTGTAGCAGCACCTGCTGCCTCCCTTATACTGCATATACTTCCAATATATTCTCCCTTAGCTTAGTCTTGGCAATTTTCAGGACCGATACCACCCTAAAAGGGTTGAAGCAAAATGAAATTGGCAGTGCACCACAGTTAACTAAATGTAGAATGATATGCTCTAAAGGGTCTATTGTCTCACATAGAGTTGATCTAGTAACAATAATACCTTCCGTAAAAGGCAAATTGAAACTCACTTAACCAAGGCTTCTGTCAAACTGTAAAGGAGTTAAAAATAATAAAGGAATTCCTGTAGATGTAGTTTTTATATAATATCTCATTTAAATCCACAGAAGCATCCTTAAAAAGAACTTTCAGTGCACAAATGTCTAGTACTTTATGGTTGGACAGCCCTACGGTTTAAAGAATGTAGAATTTAAAAATCCAAGTCTGATCAATGAGGCACCGCATAAAAGAGGTGAGAGCTGCAGACGCAGAAGGAGTTGATCCTTTATGTTGCTATTCAGACATTGGAAAGGTCTTAATGAGTCTCTTTAAGAGGCAGAATCTGACGCCTCAGAACTGTCTTTCACATCGGTGCTTTCAGTGGCCTCGCTAACTTCGCTTACGTCCTTGCTGTCACCACTATCCTCTGTGCCGTCTCTTTTCCCGGCATTTCCAGCACATTTTTCATCTCGGCAACATTCTCCATGTGTAGACCGGTTATCAGACTTATTTTCAATAGAGGTCAATGGCTGAGGGCGGCTCTTATCCTTCATTTCCAGATGCTTTCTCAATTGCTGTGGAAGTGAAATCAGATCACCAAGAGGTGCTATTCAATTATTCAGGTATTTCCATGATAATTAATAAATAAACCTTGCATATAAGCTTGTGTGTGGGCTTCCTCTGCTTAGCAATGTTTTGCCAAGCTGGAAAGGACTAAGAGACTGGTATAAACATCTCCTCAAACATGGTGGAGCAGAGACCGACAGTCATGTGACTATGGAACATAAAAGCCTCACAAAACAGTGTTACGAAAGTCATTGTGCACGCAGTGCATAATGCAAGATATACAAACCTCATCAGCCATTTGCGTAAGGTCTCTCTTCATGGCATACGCATCTTCTCCATCTGCATAATATTTTGGTTCCACCTCGCTTATTCTGTCAAGAAATTTTACAGAATATCTCATTTCAGCATCACAACCTCCCAGCAGGTACTCAAATATGAAGTTTTGCTTTACTAATTTCTAATATGGACAAGCATTTGTGACTTTCAATACTTACTGGAAGTTTAAAGTGTTCGAATAAAGATGCAGAGCAGCTCGGTTGCTACAAAACAAAAATAAAAGTAAGACATTTTCACAACAGCCGTACCAAGCTATAGGCAATAGGGAAAAGCCAATCAGTACACAGCGCATATCACAAACCTTTTCCGCACATGTAGAGACACATATTTTGCATTGAAGTTCTCAATCATAGCTCGAGAAGCTTGGTCCATGAGTTTTTGTGCCAAACCAAGACGCCTATGAGAACGTTTCACAGCCTACAAAACAAAAAAAACATGTCACAGCTTCAGTTTGGAAAGAAAGGGTCAATTTCTTGGTGGCATTTGTTAGCATGAGATTATAGTTCTAGAATCATGCGTAATAATATGAAAAAAAAATTTCTCTTACCAGAGAAGTTATATGACCATGGGGTACATCATCTGGATCTTCTTCCCTGAACAAAACAACTCACATCATTACAGGGTGCGAAACAAAATTCCACCAACACTACAAGGGGTTGCGTTGCCAGAAAGACAAATTTAACTCCATTCCCTAGACAGGTGCTTCGCTGAAGATGTCCTACTCAACAACTGATGGTATTTTATTGTTTTTATCAGATCTTGTTTCAAGCTTCAGCATTTTAGTAAAGAAGAAATCGTAAGTATCAATGCCAATGTTGCACTATCCTACACAACAGGATATCTTTTCTTTCAGAGAACTTGCATGTAAAAAAAAAACATGAACGGAAAAAAACTACTTACATTTTTGCAAGGACATATCCAACTATTTTACCATTTTCATCTTCTGCAATGTAAGATAGCTGTAAATAATAATACAAGATCATGAAAAGTCTTATTTAGGCTATGGCTTTTATCAATAAATAAAAAAGAAAAAGGTTGGGATCAGCAATGACAGATTTATTTCACAGCTGTGAAATAAAAGTGCTAAAATGTTTTGAAAACATTGGCTGTCGTTACATTTAGGTTAGCCGACGCGTACCTGCGGCCAAGAGAGTCCATGGTAAAAGTAATACTTCATCTGGTAGTTCTCTGGCAAACACAGCAAGTTGCAGTGCTGCATATTCATTAGATCCTCGGGCTGCAAGAGAACGGAGAGCAGATTAGACCAGGATCAAAAAATATTTCAGATGTTCTTTACCATGACAGCAAATCCAAAAGGCTCACATTAAAGCCATGAAAATGCATCACAAAGCCACCCGTTTGACTTGGATAAAGAATCATTTGAGAGATTCTGTTCTTGTCAAAAGCCTCAATTGGTACGAATGGTAAATATGGAGCAGACAGAGCGTTCTGCATCAGAATATCACCACTAAAATCTCAGGTAGGAAGACGAGGCGAGATCAGGCTTATGCCGGTAATAGAGGAAAGAAATCTTTTGGGACGTGTGTGATGTGTGAACTGACTAGTCCAAGTGCAACGAGGGATCCATAAACAATATGCTGACTTTATCTCCCCTAAAGAACGCAAGGCACTTATCAAGGGAGATCCTACAGAATATTAACCTCCAGGTATCTCCATGCAAAATAGGTTTTTATTTACGCCAGTCCCAATAGAAACAGATCTTACAGCTTTCCACTGTCAGCTACACTGCCCGCAACATCACCCGGACACTTTGTTTCAATCTTTATTTTCGTACTGTTGTTTACTCAATTATTGCTCAGTGTATCGGATTTTACAGCATTATCATCATTTGATACAAAACAGACACTGTTGAGACAACAAATTCTCTTTCAATCATTTGGTCAGACAGCACTACACAAAGGCTCGCTGCTGTCCTTTACTCTCGTGCGGCTGGATCCGGTCTGACTTTTCAAGCCTATGTCACCTGCACAGTCTGAAAAATATCGAGGGCTTGGTCATTAACAAACCAAACAACAAACCCCAAGGACCATTCCAAAGTATCTCATTTCGCCTACAGTCTCAGACATTAATAACTCTAAAGGGAGCACTATTTATTATTAATTATTATTAAATCTCTCAGTTCACTATAATGAAGTGTGAAAAAAATAATTAAAAAAAAACAGGTTTTTCCAGGTGGAATGACTGGGCTGGATCGCCATAATATGATTGAGAGCTAGCTTGCAGAAGCAAACGAGGGATGGGCCTTTATAATGTATACTTTTAGTGAATAGGCCCCCCCATGCACCCGGCACCAAAGGCACCTCTGAGATGGGGTGCAGGAAATGACATCATATCCCATTAAAGAAGACAGCAACTGTCAAGGTAGGTTCTAGGCCAGCTTCCACCCAAAAGTTATTTGTTTTTACAGATATGGCAACTTCTAGAGCTTTTATAACATAAAACACACCCAGCAAATATTATGAGCTCCTAGAAAGGGGAGATCAGGGGAGGAAAAAGAGGGATTTGGGCCTCAAAGAAGAAGTGTTTCTCCTAAAGAGGGACATTCCTAGGGACGGTTCCAGGGTATATGTGGGGCAAACATGTGCCATTTCCAAACTAAGTGAATATCATGAGAACCAGTAACGCCATCCAAATGAATGAAACCGATCAATGAGATAGGAATCTCAGTGAGAAGCAGAACACCGATGTCACCCTAGTGAGTTATAGCGAACAGGAACCATGCTTACCAACTGCGACCCGTTGCATTATGGGAAGGGAAGCCATTACAATTGGCAGACAGGGGAGAGGGTGAAGCGTGCTTTCAACTGGCATTACTACCATAGCTTGCCCACCAGCTAAGCGTTAAACTCACTCCCATGACGTTCACCCCACCATAGTGACCCCCGTATTGCCCGGTTACCCGTGCGTTCCGGATATTCATGGCGCCGGTTTCACTGTCACACGCCTTTCTCTCTGCAACCACAGACCAACTCGCCGAAGCTACGATGACTACGTCACGTTAGAAGCAACCAATCACAACGTAACCGACTTGAGATGCGTCGCCAATAAGAATCTCTGCGTGGGTAGGTAGCGCCTTCTCTGTGACTGACCAATCGTAATAACTACCGGCTAAGTGATATCTTATTTAGCCAATTGCAAATCGCCAATCCTGGCTTGGCCGACAAAGCCGGAAGTCAGGTGTTGGTTGCGATTTAGTTTTACTTCGTTGCCATGGATACCGCCTCATTGCATGGGGGGGATGGTGTTTCTGAAGTGTCTGTACCAGCAGGAACCCATCTGAATCCGATGCAGTCACGGATTTCTAACATTGTTTTGTCTAATTAAGTTCTCCACCCCCGAGATAGGATCGGTAGTTTTTATTGGGGGAGCAAATCCAGCTATTGGCCCAGTAATATTTGCTAGCAGTCCAGAGTTCCGGGTGGGTTCCGACACGTCATATTCTCAGCGACAATACGTCATCCAGAGAAACAGAGGGGTCCTTAAGGTTCTAGAGACTGTCCCGTACCTCCCAAGTGTCCCTGTTAAGAAAGGACAGTGCTCTCTTTGGTTCCTAAGCCCGCTCTGCCTCCCCTGGATGTTTCTCTTTCCAGGTGTTTAGTATGTTTGCTGAGGATGAGGTGTATCGCAGTGTTCTACCGCCATAAAAGTCACAATAATGTGTATAGAGGCACAGCTGGAAATATGTGTATACATCTATATGTATAAATTAAATAGTGTAAATAAAAACAGTGTTCCTTCTAAACCTTTTGCACAGGTGCGTTATATGGGAATGTGTAATTAGCCTATAGGTTAAGGTGATGGACTAGGATGTGTTGTGGGCTCCCCTGCGCAGATTTGCATCCTACCAACTATATTAATAGGTCTAGGAAAAGCTCAGCCGCTAGTCATACTCCAAAAACAAAAGTTATAGTGATCTAAAGTGTTCACTCCAACCAAAACCCTCCAGATTTCACGCTTCTGTTTAAATGAGTCAGTAGTCCTAATCTCATCGCACTTAAACGCTTCCCATCTTCTTCATTTCTTTTAGACCCAGAACCCAGAGTGAGAAGACCACCTACTGTGGATTGCCATGGTAATTAAACAGTTTTCAAAGTTTGCACCAGAATCAGTACATATACAATTAGTAAATATCCAATATCCAGTAATATCTCAATTTTTGTCTTCTCTATCAAACCAACCATGAAAGCCGAAACAATAGAATTTAGGATTTCTTTAAGACAAGTTGCAGACATTACTGATAAACAGAAGTAGGTTATAGATTTAACACATTCAGTGGGGTGTACACAATTCTTTGTAAGCCCACTTTGCTCTCACAATATAACAATGTTAATATTTCCAAGCTTTAGCTGTTGAAAGTAAGTATTACAAGATAACTCCAATGTGACCATTTTTCATCCATCCACTCTCGGCCGTCCCCGTTGGTTGACCTTCATTGGGACACTCTCTGAGTCTTCGTTGCGGTGCTGGCGTTTCATGCTGAGCGCTGGAATTATGCCGCACCGCGGCAGAGCGGGAAGACGGCTCCCATCGCAGGAACCCGGCAACAAGGTAAGTAAGGATAGGGAGAGGGGGGAAGGCAGTGAGAAGGGGCAGAGGGGGAGATTTTTTTCCTTTCTTTTTTTTGGGATGGGGGGCGCCAGAGAACTTAAGGCCGGCTCTGTCTCTGTGTGTAATGCTATGTCCGTGTGTAATGTTATCTCCTTGCGTAATGCTGTGTCCATGTGCAATGCTATGCCCATGCTTAATGCTATTTCCATTTTTAACGCTATCTCCATGTTTAATGTTATGTCCATGTTTAATGCTATCAACATGTTTAATGCAATCTGCTATACACAAAACAAAGCAAGAATTCAGCGCATACCCAGTAAATATCATTCAAAAAAAACCTAAAGAATATATATTGGGGATTTCTTTATACTATATGGCTATATCTAAGGCAGGTTAGAAAGCACTCGTCCAACTCGGGCTATTTTGATGTAGTGGCAACTGAGCGTTATATAGCCATATAGTGTGATGGAATCCCCAATACTTACTCCTTAGATCAGTGAATAATATTCGCTGAGTATGTGCGGAATTCTTCTATTGTTTTATGTTAGTGTGTGTCTCTCTGGGTATGTTTTTAGTGTGTGTGTCAGGGTATGCTATTGTCTATGTGTGTCTCACTGGGTATGATAGCATGCATTTGTGTTAGTGTGAGTGTCTGTGTGTGTTTTAATGTATGTGCCTTGTTGTGTTAGTGTGAGTGTCTGTGTGTGTATTAGTGCTGATTGGTTGTATGTGTCTGGGTGTGTGTTGATGTATGGGTCTGGTTGTCTTAGTGCTGATTGTCTGTGTGTGTATTAGTGCTGATTGTCTGGTTGTGTTAGTGAGTGCCTGAGTATGTGTGCTTTATTAAAAAGATTGTGAGGTGAACCGGTGTGCCCCAAAAATAGTGTGTGCTAAATAAGGAAATCTCTAAAAATACTTCCCTTTTCTTTTCTCACAGCTGCCTCCTTAAAAACAACTCTCTCCAGGTGTTGTAAAGTACAGGTTCAATTTCAATAGGGGGCGCTCATGTAAGTAAAACAAACGAAACAACAATAGTGTAGACTATTCAGACGATACGGTGTTAATTATATTGCGTTAGTTGCACTCACAATAGTGCTGAAGATTTGTGTCTGTTTCTCATTCCCTTCTCATAGCAGCTCGTGAAAAAGGTAGTAAATGGTTGCACTCACGGGATCCAATGCACATAAAATTATGTGCAAGGTGTGCTCAGGGAGGGGGGTAGGGGAAGCCCACGGTGTCCAGGATCTCTTCTCCAAATGTCGTGGAATTTCAGGTCCAATCCCCGGAACGCTGTGATACAGTGCGGCAACTTCTTCCAGCCAGGGAGCGGGAAAACCACCCCCAGAGAATAAACAACTGCTGCTTATATTTAAAAATATAGATTTATTATGGGAATATCCCTTTTATTTAAATTTTAAAAAAGTACTTAAAGATATATAAAATATAAATCTGTAAAAGTCAAACGATTAAGTGAAATAAAAAGTCTTTCCTCAAAGCGTTTCGGCTTTAATGGCTTCCTCAGGGAAAAAGTATTTGATCGCTTCTTCCACTCTTTTTGTGTGTGTTAATTCGTTGTACTTTCTTCCATGTACGCTAGATGGCGGTGCAACGTTGTTTCCCAGAACATGAGGACGTGTTGCACGCACATGTCCACTAGGTGGCGCTGTTACGTTATTCCACAATACGGGAGAACGTATTGGAGGCTGGATGTGCGTACTGACGTCAATCTGTTTAGACGTGTCCCCATAGAAACGGCGGTTTCTCCTTGTCCGTTGGGCTGTCTCTTCGCTTGGTGTTGCATCGGGTCCTAGAGTCCTGCTGTGCCCTGAAGTGCAGATGTTAAGCAATGACATTTGAAGACGGATTAACATGAAGGTGGCGTAAACGCTATAGGATGTAAACGTTTAAGGATGTGATTGCATGAATGATAAAACATTAAACGTGGATATATGAACTATAACTAAACATACTATGGGTTTTGTTTATACATAAATGTCTATATGAATCCAGGGAAAAGAGAGCAATAAGGGTGGAAAAGTGCCAATCAATAATACAAAATACGAAATATTGGAATTATGTATAATACATATAATACATATAATACATATACAATGTCTATTCCCATGATTCAAAATGGATTAATTGAGAAAACAGGACATGGATTACAGTATCGTGGGACGCCGTGTTTAATGCTTGAATTCATAATGTTCCCAAGATGTTCCTAAATTCTTCCTTTAAGTGGTCTGATTGTTCTTCCCCCATACTGCGCACCACATGGACGTTGTAATAAATAAATTACAAATTTGGTGGTGCAGGTGATGAATTTCTTCATTTCGTATGTAGTCCCTGTCCTATTACTGATAAAACTGTTCGTTTTCCTTGGTAGGTAGGTGAACATCTTGCACCTACCGCATGGGAAAAAAACAATGGGTTTCTTGCCCAGAAAGGTATTAAAATTAATATCTGTTTTCTTTGTTGGGAGGAAAATGTTTTTCAAATTATTTGGGGTTTTTTTGTATATGATTTGAGGTTTTTCCGGTAAGAGGGGACCTAAAATGTCATCGCTCTTCAGGACATGCCAGTCCTTCCGCAATATCTTTTTAATGTGGTGAGCCTTAGTATTATATTCCTTAATGAATGAGAAACTGAAATCTTTCTTGTTCATATTATGTTTGGGCTTTCCTTTTAGTAGATGAGATCTATCCATTTGTTCCACTTTCTGTTGACTTCTCGCTAATAACTCTATTGGATAGTGTTTCTCCCTAAATTTACTTTTAATATCTGTGGTGTGTTTAATAAAGTCCTGGTCCCGTGTACAGTTCCTCCTTATTCTCATCATCTGTCCCGTGGGGCTGTTATCTAACCATGCTGGGTGATGACAGCTTGTGTAATCAATGAAACCATTGGCATCGGTAGCATTTTTATAATTTCTGGAGCATTGCCTTCTGTGAATAGTTCCACATCCAAGAATTCAACACTTTGCTTTAGTATGTTGAAAGTAAATTTTAGGTTGTATTGGTTCTGGTTGATGTGTTCTATAAATTGATGTAATTTATCCAGTGTTCCCCTCCATATAACTAACACATCATCGATATATATCTCTTCCACAGCACCAGGTCTGTTGTTCCATATCTGTTCTGCTTCCCATTCGGCTACGAAAAGGTTGGCGTAACTCGGCACGAGCCTGGCACCCATGGCTGTCCCACATAGATGACGGTAAAACTGGTGTTCAAACCAGAAATAGTTATATTTCCAAATAAAAATTGATACATTGCAAAATGAAATCCTTCCAATGTGTTGCATGTTATCTCCATGTTTAATGCTATCTCAATGAGTAGTGTTATGCCCATGTTTAATGCTATGTCCATGTTTAATGTTATCTCTATATGTAATGTGTGACAGCCAGCAATACACAAGGGCGCATACCATGCAACAGTCAAACAGTGGTTTTTGGGGTTTAAGCGGTTAAAATAAAGCGGGGAAAAAAAATGAGCTGCTGTTCCTGGCTCTAATTGCCCTAGAGGACTGTGCTTAGGACCCCTAAAAGTGACATGTATGCGGGCAAAGCACTGCTATGGTCTGTGGGCAGAAAGCAGGAACCAACAAAAAAAAATGAGCTGCTGTTCCTGGCTCTAATTGCCCTAGAGGACTGTGCTTAGGACCCCTAAAAGTGACATGTATGCGGGCAAAGCACTGCTATGGTCTGTGGGCAGAAAGCAGGAACCAACAAAAAAAATGAGCTGCTGTTCC
>VKOC01002789.1:0-42748 GCA_009364415.1 Spea multiplicata | reverse complement strand
ATATATATGCGAACATTAATAATGATATTAATCAGTGAAATAAATGTTATTATATGCCAACAAATTAACGTACTTTGTTAATTTGGCATCTTTGTGATGAACGTCTACCCGAAACATTGTACATTGTGCTGAAATTTTTTTGTTCATTTTCTGCATTAAATAAAGTCATATCATATTGTTTCCAAAATCTTCCTCTATTTATGAGCTTCCTAATCATTTTTATAAATTTAAAGGATGCGACACCAGTGACTTGGCTTTACTCCAAGTTTATTATTTTTTAGTTGTATTTTTTTTTTTTACTTTTATAAATTAATTTAGTTTGCAAATTAAGTAAATAGATATGCCCATGACAGATGCTAGGGCGCCAAGCGATTGCCTCTTTTGCCTTAAAGATGGCTCTGAATATACATTTTGAAATTGGGGTCCAAGGATATATTTATTATGATTATAATCTGTAGGCGGTGACAGTGTATATATATATACTAATATATCGGTCAGCGAAGTATGGCCGACGGATAAATATGACAGGCCATACATGTTTTTAGGTTGTATTTATGGGAAGAAACAGAGAGCAGTCGAAGCTTTGTACATTTAAAGCTTTAGCAATAAATTCTATTATAATTTTAGGCTCACATTTCCATCTAGTTTTACCGTCTGGAACGGAGTGTGCTTAATGTACACTTAAGAGACCACTTAAATTTTTTGTGAAATACTGCATTTATTTCATGGCAGTTTTTAATATAGGAATATAGAATTATAATACATAATATGAACATAGAGCAAACTGTGTTTATTTGCTCTATAATATAAGCGAGAACTCACTCGCTAACGCGTTCAATAATGTGTTCCTGGAGATTAGAGGATTTTTGCAGGAGGCCAAGGCTGCTCTAAAGGTTTGAGGGCCGAGGCAAGGGCCCCTTTGTCTTTAGGAGGAGACATGAAAGGTTGCCCTGTTCTTTATGCTCAGTGTTTTTGAGGGAAGTGGAGCACGGGGATATGACATCAAATAGGGGAAAGTGGTGGTCAACCAGTCAACATACATACGGTAAACAAATATCGCCAAGAGCCCCTGTGTAGAAGTCCAGTCATGCTTTTGGTAAAGACCGACCCCTTAGCCATAGCCCTAAAAACAAATGTATTCCTCAGGCTACCCAAAACGCGCATGAATGAACCTGAGGGGTGTTGACCAGCTAAATTACCATAAATTAGTCATTCTACTTGTGAATGAATAGTAATATTTTTTAAGAGGAACATCACAGTGGGTCTCACTTTCACCTTCATAACGTCTTTAAAAGGCACTGTAAAATCAGCTCTTTCATTATTCACTCAGACATTAGCAGGACCAGTCAAAAAAATGTGAAAGGATGAAAACATAACCCACATCTGGAAGTCAATTAATACATTATTTAACCCCTTAATGACAAAGTACGTACATGTACGGGCTCAAATGCATTGTTTTCAATGGGTTTAGGGACCGCCCATTGTCCTTATGGGGTTAACATGTGTCTATGTGTAATCACATAGTGTAATATGTGAATATATAGCCTGATTCCCAACATAAGGACACAATGTGACATCATACATGGGTCCTCCCGCAGGTGGAGGTATCACATTCTGCATAGGCAGTGGTGGGAGGGAAGCTTGAAGTCGGGATGTGCAGAAATTCTGACATATTTAACATTAGTAATCCCCCTACCCTAAAAAAACAGCCATGAGACAAGGGAAAGGTTGGACAGTTGTCATGTGGTTAATAAAGGTTTTTGGAAACCCATATTACCTTTTGAAACTTATTTCACTTATAGGGAGTGGCTTGACACCTTGTCACGTACATTTTAATTTATTTGGAACTTGACAAAAGTTTGGGGTTAAAGAATGCCGTACTTCCTGGTCATTTCCAACGCAATTTCACAACACAATGCAACAGCTCAGCAAAAAAATTTAAACTAGCCTTCTATTGAGCATTTGATTTGGCAGCGGTTAATATACAAGCTGGAAACGTGTGAATGGAACTGGAAGGTTAAGTAAAAAACACGGCATATATTCTTTTAGCCATGGATACTTGCATCCCCTGACACCGGAGGCTACGCCCCTGAGGTTCTGGTCACCCTAGTGGACTCCTTAATCTGTTTTAACCCCTTAATGACAAAGCCCGTACATGTATGGGTTTAAAATGCATTCTTTTCAATGGGTTTAGGGACCGCACATTGTCCTTAAGGGGTTAAAACTATAAAGTCAACACATGTGTTATTGTTTTCACAATGTACCACTCTCACTGCATTATAATTGATCAGATTTTATTCCACTTTATGAGATGTTGAAGACCGGTAAGTAGGTTGTTGCAGATAGTCTGCTCACGGCTCCACTTGACCCTGCTTATGTTTGTTTTTTCATTAGCCCGGGGCATGTTTGAGGGAATATGTTAGTTTTATATAAAAAAATAAATAAGGTAAAAAATACTAATTAAATAATAGTAATAATACGGTAAATATTTCAAAAAATAAAAATCACAATTATTGCTTTAACTCCTAATCCCTCCAAAATGTCTCTTAAAGCATCCTGGTCATCAGGACTAAAAAGCCACGCTTGGTATAGAAAGATGGCAGAAGCTAGTTAACGTTTCCACTAGAAAATAAACCAAAAAATATTTTATTACTCGTATTAAATTAAACATATAATTTTGAAAATCTTAAAAAAAAAATACAAAAAGGGAAGCACACCCTAACAAGTATATAAATCCATCAACACAACGGCCCCTCCAATAGTGTAAGGGATAGATACCCCAGTTCCCAGCTGCTCTCATAAAACAAACAAACAAAAAAAAAATAATATGGGAAATTTTCTAACTTTAATTACATTTCAATATTACTATGATTCATAAATAGTTACTTGATTTCAAACTATTAATATTTAATACAAGTCTCTATTAATATACTAATAAATACATCTTGTCTCATTTATTATAGTTCTTGTTTTTCCACACTCATTAAAATCACGCAGGTGGATCCACAAGATCCCCAAAGCAAAATGCTGCGACATCAGTTTTTTTTCCCAACCAGATGAGACACATTTTAACCCCTTAAGGACAATGGGCAGTCCCAGAACCCATTGAAAACAATGCAATTTCAGCCCGTACATGTACGGGCTTTGTCATTAAGGGGTTAAAATGATGTTATTCCACTAAATGTAAGGTGTTATTGTCATCGTTTACGGCTCATTATCTGAGCAGTCAGTCCCCAAGTTAATTCTCTCTCACCTGTTGCAGGTAATTAATGAGCTCATTAGCAACTGTCGCAAGGGCAAAGTATTTTGACGATGGCAGCAAAGTGGCAAGCAGGTCCATCAGGGAAATTGGTCTGGAATGAGTTGTTTGTTTCATTATAACAAATATAATGGCAATTAGTGCACAATTAAGCTATATATTGTCCTGTTATCTTACATTTTAATAGTTTAGTTTGTCCTGGTTATACAAAGCAATAAGAAATATTCTATTAACTAAACCCTCTTAAATTGTCCATTCGTCCCTATTGGAGATGTTTCATATGTCTGCCATCTTTTATTAACCTCCCACAAAAATGCCTCCACTGTTGATAAATACACGAAAGGTGCTGTACATTCTGCATAATTTAATATAATTATAAATATAATACTGTTTGCACAGCTAGTAAAAATGGCCACCTTGTCCTTTGCCTCACATTAAGCAGTGACATAATTTGGCCTTGGTTGCCCCGGCCTAGGGCGATAGTTCCATTGGGCGACAACCCCCTTCCTCAAAACCGGGAACAGATCAGGCTTTCCAGTGAACCAATACAGCATGGGCCTCGTTGGGAAGATCTGATCTTTCCTGTAACCGTCCTATATGGGCTACAGAGTACTGTGCACAGCCTCATAGCAAACTTACTTGTACCCCTGTGTACCAGGATATGATGTGACTCGGAGTGGAGGAATGCAGCTGTGGAGGTAAGTGATGGGGCAGCTAAGGCACTGCCATACCTTGGAACACCTAGGCTCCAGCTACCCGGAGAAACCCCTTTTTGGAAAGCAGGTGAGTGGCCATGGTGGGCAGTCCCACTGAAAGCTTCTTGTTTTTGGAGGAGAGCTCTGCCCCAGGACCCAGAGTTTCTCTATGTGATCTGAAAAAGCACTTCACACAGAGTCTCTGAGTGAAACCCAAAGAGTTCCCAGGAAACTAGGTCAAAGTATGCTGCCGACATTGAGTTCCATCTTGAAAATAGAGTTATTCAATTCTGTAACGCACTACATACACCAATCAGCCCTAACATTATAACCACCAGCATAAAATTGCGTAGGTCCCCTATTTGCAGCCTAAACAGCCCTGACCCATCAAGGCATGGTCTTCGCTAGACCTCTGAAGCTGCGCTGTGGTATCCGGCACCAAGATGTTAGCAGCAGATCCTTTAAGTCCTGTAAGTTAAAAGTGGGGCTTCCATGGATGCATCCTGGTGTCATGTGTTCTCCAGGTAAGTGACGCACCTGGCTATACACATGATGTAAAATAAAAAGTGATTCATCAGACCAGGCCACCTTCTTCCATTGCTCCGTGGTCCAGTTCTTATGCTCATGTGCTTTTGGGAGTAGACGGGGTCAGCATGGCCACTGACTGTGACACCTTTCTATCAGAACCAGCATTAACTTTTTCTTTTTTTAGCTCGTCTCTTGGATTTGACCACATGGTCCAGCCTTTGCCCCCCACGTGCATCAATGTGCCTTGGCCGCCCATGATCTTGTCCCCAGTTCACCGCTTTTCCTTCCTAGGACCACTTTTAATAGTGAACAATCCACAAGACCTACAGTTTTGAAGATGCTCTAAAACAGTTGCCTCGCCATCACAATATGGCCCTTGTTAAAGTCCCTCAGACCCTTACGCTTGCCCATTTTTCCTGCTTCTAACACATCAACTTTGAGGACGAAATGTTAATTTGCTGACAGGTGTCATGATAACAACATTATCAGTGTTATTCACTTCACCTGTCAGAGGTCATAATGTTGATCGGTGTATGTAGACAGAGGGTGGAATTTAAACATGCATGGGATAAGCATATGGCTCCTGAATCTAAGAAGAGTTTTTACAGTAGGACAAACTGAGTACATGGGCCGGATGGGTCTGATCTGCCATTAAATTCTGTTAAGACCCTTGGAACATATCCTACATGTCTTGTTAGAACTTATTAAGGACAAAATATGATTTATCAATTGTTGCTAGAAGACATAATGAACTCGAAGTTATATTATATCTTTGGGATTTAAGACAAATCCCAAGGAAATCCACCGTTCATTAAATAATAAGGCAAATCCCATAGGAAGCCACTATACAAGTTATATAAACCCTTTTAAAATTGAAGAAGCTTGCTTAGTAGCTACAAAACCTTGTAGTGAATCGAGCTGCATTGTCGATATTCAGACCTGGACTCCTGGTAGATTTCAACAATTTCCAGAACTAAGGAGAACCTTGTGAGACAGCATGATAAATGTGTCCACCATCAGTACTAGCTTCATTATTCTTGGTCTTGTCGAGATGGAAAGACTTAAATATTTATACTTTACGATATCTCTTGGACTGTATCTCATCACTATGCTCTTAACATCAATGATTGTTTCCATTATTGTCACGGAACCAAGACTTCATGAACCCATGTACCTATTCATTTGCAATCTACTTATCAATGGGATTTTCGGAAGTACAACACTTTTCCCGAAGCTTATAATCAACTTGCTTTCCGGGTCTAAAATGGTCTCTTTAGTTGATTGTTTAATCCAAACATTTTGTGTACATACTTTTGGTGCGGTTGAGATACTTACTTTTACCGTCATGGCGCAGGACAGATATTTAGCTGTTGGCCAACCTCTTAGATACCCAACACTGATGACGAATGGAAAGGCCCTGAAATTTATAGCTATGATCTGGGTTATTGCATTTATAGCTATCCTTGTACCTGTGATGATGACATCATGGCTTCCTCTGTGTGGCATAAATATTAACAATTTGTTTTGTGATAATATGTCACTCGTCAAACTGGCTTGTGGCGACTCATCTGTCAATAATATATTTGGAGCCGTTGAGGCGTTTCTTATGATTTTTATTGCTCTTGTGATCATAGTTTATTGCTACATAAAGACATTTTTGATCTGTCTGAAGGTATCTAAGGAGGCATATCAGAAAGCCGTCAGTACGTTGATGACCCACCTGTATGCCTTTTCCAGTTTTCTGATCACAACCTTTTTTGTTCTTCTGCGTTACAGATTGAACAGTGCTACATTTCCTCTTTATGGACATATAACGCTCTCTTTCATCGGCCTTGTAACCCCCACTATTGTTAACCCGCTCATTTATGGGCTAAGGACTGAAGCCCTGAGACGTAAAATCATTCAGAACTTCCGGAAACTCTGTGCATGATCTGACAAAACCTAATGTATGCTCTAAAAGAAAGTGTATAATCTTTAATTTACATCAATTTCAAGTTTACCACAAGAATTAGACTGAGATTTGTTTTACATGTTAAATGCACTACCTTTCAAAAGTTTGGGGTCGCTTAGAAATCTCCCTGTTTTTTGAAAGGAAAAACATTTTGTCCATAAAAATAACATGAAATGGATCAGAAATCTTGCGCATACTTTGTTATTGTTCTAAATTACTATTGTGGCTCTAAGCAGCTGATTTTTAATGGCATATATTCGTAGGTGTACAGAGACTCTTTATCACTCCCATCACCAGAGCCATAGCTAGCTCCTTTTGCCCTTATACATGACTTCCCATATATGCTGCCTTTACACACACCTGCCTATAAACACATATATACACATACACTGCCCTCACACACACCCTGCCTTAACACACACATATGCACATACACTGCCCTTAAACACACCTGCCCATACACGCTGCCTTTACACACACCAGCTTACAAACACACACACATATACACTGCCCTTACACCCCTTTCTCCCCATCTGTTACCTTTCTCATCCTCCATACTGTCGTGGAAGCGTGAGGTTTGACATTTCAGACCTCTGCTTTAGTGTTCCCTAATCACTATGCACCGGCTATTGATGCAGAGTGCGGGGGTACAGCGTCACATCTCGGCACTTGACATAGTGATTAAAGAGCACGGAAGCTGAGGTCTGAAGTGACAGACCTCACGCTCCCTAATGTCGGGTCCGTTTGAGGGAGATTGTGATCTCCCCAACCAGTCCTGCAGCTGCTGAACGGGTGGCTGTGCGTCCCCTCGCAGCTGTGCCCTATGCGAATGCCTCTCTCACCTCACCCTTTCTACCCCTGGTGCCCATCACTCCTGTGTTCCAATGGCACTTTGTGTTCTACTATATCGGTCATACATAGGATTTGCAGTATACTAATATAACGAGTTTTTGGAAAATGTTGCTTTGCAAGAACACAAGTTTTTTCATTTTACTTTTCCCCCCAAAATTTGAGATTAGTAATTTTCTACATACTGTTTGAAAAAGACCCATCAATCAATAACAGAAATTGGAACTACAGCTTGCCTGTGCCATCTTTGCCCCCGAACAGCTTGCTGTGCCATCTTTTACCCTGTCATACCAATAGGAATGAGGTGGGAAGCATACCTAAGCACTATACCACTTGATGACTAATTATTTTAGTTACTCCACCAACAAGGAGTTTGGAAAGAAGGAGGCAACTGCCACCCCTCCATTTTGCTTATTAGTAAGGGGTATAGAAGATTCTATATAGCACAACTACATGTAGTGCACTTCTGAAGTAAATTCCATACCAGGATTATGCATGAGGCTCTAGAATTCAGATCTGATTCCCAGGCTTCCAGGTCTGTGTTTTATGGGGAAGGAAGGACAAACGAGACCCGTCTCCCTCCCAGAACCCTTTAAATTATTCTGGACCTAACCCTGTCCTCTTTATAAGAAGCAAGAGAGGGACAGTATAGAGTAAGTGGGGGAACAAGACCTGGGACCTTCCCAGGCATTAAGGTGTCAGAAGGGCAGCAGAGTGGAAGGAAATGAACCTTTAAATGCAGAATAAATACATAATAACATAACTGTACAATTAGTATAATAAAAATATCAGATTATTCTTCACTCTATATTTTAGACCTTTTCTCCCACCATTCAGCTTCTTCTCCAGTTTCATAATAACCTCTGTGCAGCCTCTCTCCATCCTAGTGAACCCTACTGTTTCCACTTATCTCTTCCCCATTTCTTTTTCTTATCTTCCCCACATTTATTTTGTTCATATTTTTACCCTTTTCAGTCCTTCATCTCATTTTTTGTCCTACTCAACACTCCTAAAAAATACTCAACACATTTTCTATTGACCAACCTACCTTTCATGGGACATGGACCTTTTTGGTTGCGGTCCGTTGTGAAGGGTGAAGCGTCTATGATCTCCTTGCACTATGATATCACAATATAAATCTAATAAGAATATATATTCATATAATATAAATATAAAATATACAATTATAAAATATATATTGTAATAAATTGATAGAGGATCCTTCAATGGAAATTAATATATTATTTTATTTCGGTGTATCTTGCTATAATGTTTTGAATCGCACATGCGTAACCTTACAATCTTTTATGCTTCCTCCTCGGCCGGCTTCCCGGGCAGCGAGTACCGCCGCTACCCGCTCGGCATCTTCACCACGTGGCCGACCACGTGGCAAACAGATAGCACAGTTCCACCGTGTGGTCAAATTGTAATATTACATGTTACATATGTAACACGTTCTTATAACCTCGGGTGACCTCCTTAATGCAGGACACACCTCCACCTGTCCCTATTTAAACCTGGACTTCCTCTTCTGGGTCACCCTTGGTTGGTGTATGCTGTGCGAGTTGCTGTGCGAGTTGCTGTGACTATTTCTTCGTTTGACCCGGCTTTCTGACTTGGCTCCCGTTTTCTGACTTGGCTCCTGTTCTCTGATCGTTGGTATTGACTCAGCTTGTTTGACTACTCTTCTGGATTTGCTCCGGCTTCCTGCTTAACCGGTTACCAGACCTGATTCTCGGTTCCAGCTCTCCTGGCTACTCCTGGTTCCTGTTTGCCTGGCTCACTCCGCCATCCGGGGTCCTCCTCATCCAATCGTCACACTAAGGTTTAGTTTTTCATTCTCATTTTGTTTCCCATAATAAAGCATAAACGAACCAATTCATTTATCTCTAAAACTTTTCGCAAAGTAAACTTTAATTAGTCTTTAGGGCTACAATGAAAAATGTTTAAATCGCACTTATTAAATCCCTAAAACATTCATATGATGAGTTTTGTGTTCTCAATGAAATGCTGTGATATCAGTTTTTCCTAGATTTCCTATGCCACTCAATGTACGACATTATTGTCATAATTTGAAGCTCATTATCTGAGCAGTCAGGTCCCAGGCTAATTGGATTTTACCTGTTACATGTAATAAATGGGCTTATTAGCAGTTGTCACAAGGGAAGTATCAGGAGTGTTTTGTCAATGATACTGAAGAGTTAGCATGAAGTGGCCCTTCGGGAAGCAACCTATGAAGAGCTGTTTATGCTGATCTTGGTAATTCATACAGAAGTCATCTCCATATCCCAATAATTCTGTATTAGATTCTAAATGTTGATGTTAAAGCTTTATTACACTATATAAGAATATGTACTTGTTGCTGGAAATTACTACACAAATAATGATATTATACACCAAAATAATAATAAAATTATCACGCACTTAAAAAAAGAAAATTGAAATACATGCTCAGCATACACTATATGGACAAAGATATTGGGACACCTGACAATTTTACCAACAGGGCCTATGATGACATTGCATTCTAAATACATAGACATTAATATGTAGTTGGTCCCTCTTTGGGGCTATAAAAGCCTCCACTCATCTAGGAAGACTTCCCACAAGATCTTGGAATGTTTATGTGAAAATTTTCGCCCATTCATTGAGTAGAGCATTTGTGAGGTCAGGCACTAATATTGCACAAGAAGGCCTGGCTCGCAATCTCCGTTCCAGTTTATCCCATAGATGTTCGATGGGATTTAGGTCAGGGCTTTGTGTGTAAAGACAGAGGGTGGAGTAAGAAGAAGGCCTCAAGAAATTATTTAATAGCCTTGCCACATTTTGCCACAGAGATCAAATTTTTTTTTAATGTTTGTTTTAGGTTGTGATGTCACGATTAAAAAGAGGGGCGAGGTATAATCCTGTACACTGCTCCAGTTTATATAGACCTCATGCAATTCTCCTGGCCACTTTGTTACCAACTTACTACCCACTACCCAGCTATACCTTGTTGTTCCTGGTCAGGGCCGTAGGAAGGTTGAGGCGAGTGAGGCACTTGCCTTAGGCGCAGCTGCAAGGGGGCACACAGCCGCCCGATCAGCAGCTGCGGCCTCCAGGACTGGTTGGGGAGATCACGGATCTCCCTAACCAGCCCAACATTAAGAAAACCATCTAAATGCATGGGCACTCTGGGCAGTTGCCCAGGGGGCCAGTGTTCTAGGGGCCCCATGGTGAATTACATTGCTGCCAATGTGATTCATCACAAAGCCCCTAAAAAAATAGTAAGGGAGGGGCGATCAGAGAGGCCACCTCCCCTGGGGCGGTCTTCAAGGCAGTGTAGAGGCAGCTGCATGATTGTGCTTTCCTAAACCGGCCCGGCTCATCGGGCGCCCCGTGGGCATTTCACTGGTCTGGGTTTAGGTGTGCGATGGGAGAGATCACCAGCAGGGATGGCTGGGGAGATCACTGGGGAGATCACAATCCCAATAACTGGGCTAACATTAGGGAGTGCGAGGTCTGTCAATTCAGACCTCGGCTTCTGTGCTCCCTAACCACTATGCGCCGGCAAATGATACAGAGTGCGGGGATATGACGTCACCCCGGCGCTCTGCATCAATAGCCGGTGGATAGTGATGAGGGAGCACTAAAGCATGGACCTGGAGTGACAGACCTCGCGCTCCCATGACAGCATAGAAGAAAGAAAATGATCTATGATGCAGGATTATTGAAGATGATGGAAGATGAGAAAGTTAAGAGATGGGAAAGAAGGATTGTAAGGACTGTGTATATGTGTATATAGATTGATAGCATGTAGATGGGCAGTTTGGGGACAAAGTTAACTCATGATGGGATTTTTGGGGACAATGATGGCAAGCCCTATGTGTGCAATCTGGATGCTGATCAGATTCTATGTTGGCAATGCGGACCCCAGGGCTGGATTTGGGGTGTGCAACCTGTGAGCTATATCTGTAATTTAGGGGGTTTATCTATACCTTTAATGCTAAGTTTTTATGTGAATTCCAATTGATCTATACCTGCAAAGCTGGGTTTCTGTGTTATTCCTTGATCCATATTTGCAATGCTATGTTTCCATACATTATTTATGTATACCTGCAAATACAGGGTTTATATGTCCTAATCAGTTGATCAATACCTGCAAAGGTGTTTTATGTGTTTGACCTATACCTGAACTACAGGGAGTAAGTAAAAGAAAGGCATGGCTTAGTGAATGAGGGGACAAAGGGATTCTGGGGATGATTACGGGGGAGAGGACCTCTCAATGTCACGGTAGGGTCAGAAGGAGGGAGGACTGCACTGACTCTCACAGTCTTCCCCTAATCTGTAGTGAGTGTCGCAAATATATTTTATGGTGTGGTAGCAGAGGGAATTATTGCATGCTAGGGAGTGTGGAGTGGGGCCCAAAGAAATGCTTGCATAGGGTCTTATAAAATTGACAGCAGGTGCTAATATTAGTAAATATTGTCAGCATGGGCTAATATTAATATACATCTGCAGCAGGATCTAATATTAAATAATGAAATAATGAAAACTAACTGTCAGCTGTTCAATAACAGTCTTTGCTTCAAAGAGATAAGTATATATTATGTTGTTACAAATGCATGTCTAATGTGTATATACCTGTGTGTGTAATCTCATGCGCTTCCCTCAATGGCAGAAATAAAATGTGGTCACCCTAGTGTGTGTATGGGCAGTGCGTTTGTATGAGCAGTGTTTGTAAGCTAGTGTATGTGTATACATGTGTTTATGGGCACATGTAGTGTGTATGCGAAGTTTGTGTGTAAGAGCAGTGTAGGTATTTGTATGCTTGTAAGCTGGTGTGTGTGTAAAGGCAGGGTTGTGTAAGGGCAGTGTATGTGTATATGCGTGTTAATGGGCAGATATGTGTATGTAAAGGCAGTGTATAAGGGCAGTCGAGTGTAAGGGAAGTGTGTATATGTGTGTTTATGTGCAGTCTTGTGTAAGGGCAGTATATGCGTATATGCGTGTTAATGGGCAGATGTGTGTGTAAAGGCAGTGTATGTGTAAATGTGTGTTTATGGACAGGTGCGTGTAAGGACAGTGTAAATAAAATAATCTCTGTAAAAAAAGGACCAGTTAGTGAACACTGAACATATTGCCGGAGAAATGTGGTTTAGATGATTATATGTCTATGGGGTTTGCTGGATTATTGTGATCACTGGAAGAAATCTAATCAAATGAAGAATACGTGTTTTAAAACCAAGAATTAGAATCCAAATATCTCTCATCTCAGGAAAGAACACATATTAGATTTTCTGCCACCCCACCACAGAGAACTTGAAGTTGTGACTTGCTTAGCATATTAATAATTTCTACATTAATATTCGGGGGGTAGAGATTTTTTAAACACGTTGTCTACCAGGTTAAGACCCTTGGAACATGTCCTACATGTCTTGATAGAACTTATTAAGGACAGAATATGATTTATCAATCGTTGCTAGAAGACATAATGAACTCTAAGCTACATTATATCTTTGGGATTTAAGACAAATCCCAAGGAAATCCACTGTTCATTAAATCATTAGGAAAATCCCATAGGAAGCCACTATACAAGTTATATAAACCCTTTTAAAATTGAAGAAGCTTGCTTAGTAGCTACAGAACCTTGTAGTGAATCGAGCTGCATTGTCGATATTTAGACCTGGACTCCTGGTAGATTTCAACAATTTCCAGAGCTAAGGAGAACCTTGTGAGACAGCATGATAAATGTGTCCACCGTCAGTACTAGCTTCATTATTCTTGGTCTTGTCGAGATGGAAAGACTAAAATATTTATACTTTACGATATCTCTTGGGCTGTATGTCATCACCATGCTCTTAACATCAATGATTGTTTCCATTATTGTCACGGAACCAAGACTTCATGAACCCATGTACCTGTTCATTTGCAATCTACTTATCAACGGGATGTTCGGGAGTACAACACTTTTCCCAAAGCTTATAATCAACTTGCTTTCCGGGTCTAAAATGGTCTCTTTAGTTGATTGTTTCATACAAACATTTTGTGTACAAGCGTTTGGTACAGTTGAGTTACTTACTTTTACGGTCATGGCGCAGGACAGATATTTAGCTGTTGGCCAACCTCTTAGATACCCAACACTGATGACGAATGGAAAGGCCCTGAAATTCATAGCTATGATCTGGGTTATTGCATTTATATCTGTCTTTGTACCCGTGATGATGACAGCATGGCTTCCTCTGTGCGGCATAAATATTAACAATTTGTTTTGTGATAATATGTCACTCGTCAAACTGGCTTGTGGTGACTCATCTGTCAATAATATATTTGGAGCAGTTGAGGCGTTTCTTATGATTTTTATTGCTCTCGTGATCATAATTTATTGCTACATAAAGACATTTTTGATCTGTCTGAAGGTATCTAAGGAGGCATATCAGAAAGCTGTCAGTACGTTGGTGACCCACCTGTATGCCTTTTCCAGTTTTCTGATCACAGCCTTTTTTGTTCTTCTGCGTTACAGAATGAACAGTGCTACATTTCCTCTTTATGGACATATAACGCTCTCCTTCATCGGCCTTGTAACCCCGACTATTGTTAACCCGCTCATTTATGGGCTAAGGACTGAAGCCCTGAGAAGTAAAATCATTCAGAACTTCCAGAAACTCTGTGCATGATCTGAGAAAACCTAATGTGCTCTAAAAGACAGCGTTCTAGACTGTATAATCCTTAATTTATATCAATTTCAATTTTATCACAAGAATCAGACTGAGATTTGTTTTGCATGTTAAATACACTGCCGTTCAAAAGTTTGGGGTTGATTAGAAATGTCCTTGTTTTTGAAAAGAAAACAATTTTTTTTCCATAAAATAACATGAAATGGATCAGAAATCTTGCGCAGACTGTGTTATTGTTCTAAATTACTATTGTGGCTCAAAGCAGCTGATTTTTAATGGCATATCTTCGTAGGTATACAGAGACTCTTTATCACTCCCAACACCAGAGCCATAGCTAGCTCCTTTTGCCCTTATACATGACTTCCTTTACACACACCTGCCCATAAACACACATATACACATACACTGCCCTCACACACACCCTGCCTTTACACACATATATGCACATACACTGCCCCACACCTGCCCATACACGCTGCCTTTACACACACCATCTTACAAACACGCACACATATACACTGCCCTTACACCCCTTTCTCCCCATCTTTTACCTTTCTCATCCTCCATACTGTCGTGGAAGCGTGAGGTCTGACATTTCAGACCTCTGCTTTAGTGTTCCCTAATCACTATGCACCGACTATTGATGCAGAGTGCGGGGGTAGGGCATCACATCCCGGCACTTGACATAGTGACTAAGGAGCACAGACCTCACACTCCCTAATGTCGGGCCCGTTTGAGGGAGATTGGGATCTCCCCAACCAGTCCTGCAGATGCTGATTGGGCAGCTGTGGGCCCCCTCGCAGCTGAGCCCCAGGCGAATGCCTCTCTCACCTCACCCTTTCTACGACCCTGCCCATCACTCATGTGTTCCAACGGCACATTGTGTTCTACTATATCAGTCATTTAGAAGTGTTACATATTCTTTACAAAGGATTTGAAGTAATATAAGGAGTATACCTTTTGGAAAATGTTGCTTTGCAAGAACACAAAAGTTTGAGATTAGTCATTTTCTACATACTGTTTGAAAAAGACCCATCAATCCATAACATAAATTGGAACTATCGCTGTCACAGCTATTACTGTAACGTAATTATTTAAACACTACATATAATTTTTGCTTTTTGTTTGAAAATCACGATAATTGTTTTGGAGATATTTAGTTTAAATGCTAATCTCATGGAAATATAGAATCTGAGCCTCATATGATCCGGTCTAGTCTGCCCGTCCCCCCCCCCCCCCCCCCGATGTAAAGACTTAGCTCGTAATCAGCAACTTGACAATAGAGGAGAGATAGTTTAGATCCTGCAGATCCTTCAAAATATTGAAGAAAGTTTGATTTTTTGATTTTTTGATTCCTAAAACCATATCCAAAATAGGCAAAGTTCATGACTATCTGAATAATAAGCCCTGGAGCTTTACAAACATTGGCCGATAAATCACACCTGCTTGGTGCGCATGACTGCATGCTACAAGTTTATATTATTATTAGGTGACTGCATGCTAAAAGAGTAATTTGGCTAATGGACGGTTAATAATGAGAATTTTTTCTTTAAAAATAATATAATAAAATCCTGTTAAAATTATAAAAGTTATTTATGGAGCTAGAATTATATTCTTGTCCTGCTTGTGCATGATTAAATCCTAAAAGAAGCTTCTATGAACCATCAGAGACTGTGCACATACACCGTATTTTAATGAAATATCTAATTATCATTAGTCATTAGTAACACATGCATAATCCTACAGTCTTTTATGCTGAACTTCTAAGGTTTAGTTTTTCTCATTTAGTTTCCTATAATAAAGCATACA
Organism: Spea multiplicata; assembly: GCA_009364415.1. Lineage (NCBI taxonomy): Eukaryota > Metazoa > Chordata > Amphibia > Anura > Pelobatidae > Spea > Spea multiplicata. The sequence goes on along the minus strand of VKOC01002789.1, from coordinate 27,001 downwards.
TACATTTTACATACTATGCTATGCCACTCAATGTAAGACATTATAGTCATAATTTGCAGCTCATTATCTGAGCAGTCAGGTCCCAGGCTAATTGGATCTCACCTGTTACATGTAATTAATGGGCTTATTAGCAGTTGTCACAAGGGAAGTATGAGGAGTGTTTTGTCAATGATACTGAAGCGTCAGCATGAAGTGGCCCTTCGGGAAGCAACCTATGAGGAGCTGTTTATGCCGATCTTGGTAATTCATACAGAAGTCAGCTCCGTATCCCAATAATTCTGTATTAGATTCTAAATGTTGATATTCAAGCTTTATTACACTATATAAGAATATGTAATTGTTGTTGGAAATTACTACACAAATAATGATATTATACACCAAAATAATAAAATTATCAGACCACACACATAGAAAAAGAAAATTGAAATGCATACTCAACATCCACTATATGGACAAAGATATTGGGACACCTTACCATTTCACCAACAGAGACTTTGATGACATTGCATTCTAAATACATAGACATTAATATGTAGTTGGTCCCCCTTTGGGGCTATAAAAGCCTCCACTCATCTAGGAAGACTTCCCACAAGATCTTGGAATGTTTCTGTGAGAATTTTCGCCCATTCATTGAGTAGAGCATTTGTGAGGTCAGGCACTAATATTGCACAAGAAGGCCTGGCTCGCAATCTCCGTTCCAGTTTATCCCATAGATGTTCGATGGGATTAAGGTCAGGGCTTTCTGTGTAAGAGGAAGGTGTCAAGAAATTATTTAATAGCCTTGCCATATTTTGCCACAGAATTCAACTTCCCAGAGATCAAATATTTTTTTATGTTTGTTTTAGGTTGTGAGGTCATGATCAAAAAGAGGACCGAGGTATAATCCTGTACACTGTTCCAGTTTGTATAGGCCTCATGCAATTCTCCTGGCCATTTTGTTACCAACTTACTACCTACTATCCAGCTATACCTTGTTGTTCCTGGTCAGGGCTGTAGGAAGGGTGAGGCGAGTGAGGCGCAGTTGCAAGGGGGCGCACAGCCGCCCAATCAGCAGCTGAGGCCTCCAGGACTGGTTGGGGAGATTACGGATCTCCCTAACCAGCCCAACATTAAGAAAACCATCTAAATGCATGGGCACTCTGGGCAGTTACCCAGGGGGCCAGTGCCTCCCCTGGGGCGGTCTTCAAGGCAGTGTAGAGGCAGCTTCATGATTGTGTTTTCCTAAACCAGCCCTGCTCATCGGGAGCCCCGTGGGCATTTCACTGGTCTGGGATTAGGTGTCCGATGATCAGGGATGGTTGGGGAGATCACAATCCCCCTATAACCGGGCCAACATTAGGAAGTGTGAGGTCTGTCAATTCAGACCTCGGCTTCTGTGCTCCCTGACCACTACGCGCCGGCAAATGATGCAGAGTGCAGGGATATATGTGTCACCCCGGCGCTCTGCATCAATAGCCGGCGGATAGTGATGAGGGAGCACTAAAGTAGAGGCCTGGAGTGACAGACCTCGCACTCCCATGACAGCATGGAAGAAAGAAGATGATGTATGATGCAGGATTATTGAAGATGATGGAAGATGAGAAAGTTAAGAGATGGGAAAGAAGGATTGTAAGGACTGTGTATATGTGTATATAGATTGATAGCATGTAGATGGGCTGTTTCGGGACAAAGTTAACTCATGATGGGATGTTTGGGGACAACGATGGCAAGCCCTATGTGTGCAATCTGGATGCTGATTCAGATTCTGATGCAGATTCTATGTTGGCAATGTGGACCTCAGGGCTGGATTTGGGGTGTGCAACCTGTGAGCTATATCTGTAATTTAGGGGGTTTATCTATACCTTTAATTATGTTTTTATGTGAATTGCAATTGATCTATACCTGCAAAGCTGGGTTTGTGTGTTATTCCTTCACCCATATCTGTAATGCTAGGTTTCCATACATTGTTTATGTATACCTGCAAATAAAGGGTTTATATGTCTTATTCAGTTGATAACTGCAAAGCTGTTTCCGTGTGTTTTTATTTGATCTATACCTTAAATGCAGAGTTCACATAAGAATTTCAATTGATCTATACATGCAAAGCTGGTTTGTGTGTTCATGTGTTGATCTGTACCGGCTATGTTTCCATACATTATTTATGTATGCCTGCAACTATAGAGTTTGTATGTCTTATTCAGTTGATCTATACATTCAAGTGCTGTTTTATGTGTTTGATCTATACCTGAACTACAGGGAGTAAGTAAAAGAGAGGCATGGCTTAGTGAATAAGGGGACAAAGGGATTCTGGGGATTACGGGTGAGAGGACCTCTCAATGTCACAGTAGGGTCAGAAGGAGGGAAGACTGCACTGACTCTCACAGTCTTCCCGTCATCTGTAGTGAGTGTGGCAAATATATTTTATGGTGTGGTAGCAGAGGGAATTATTGCATGCTAGGGAGTGCGGAGTGGGGCCCAAAGAAAGGCTTGCATAGGATCTTATAAAATTGCTAATATTAGTAAATATTGTCAGCATGGGCTAATATTAATATACATCTGCAGCAGGGTCTAATATTAAATAATGAAATAATGAAAACTAACTGCCAGTTCAGCTGTTCAATAACAGTCTTTGCGTCAAAGAGATAAGTATATATTATGTTGTTACAAATGCATGTCTAATGTGTATATACGGGTGTGTGTGTAATCTCATGCGCTTCCCTCAATGGCAGAAATAAAATGTGGTCACCCTAGTGTGTGTGTATGGGCAGTGTGTTTGTATGAGCAGTGTTTGTAAGCTAGTGTATGTGTATACATGTGTTTATGGGCACATGTAGTGTGTATGCGAAGTTTGTGTGTAAGAGCAGTGTAGGTATTTGTATGCTTGTAAGCTGGTGTGTGTGTAAAGGCAGGGTTGTGTAAGGGCAGTGTATGTGTATATGCGTGTTAATGGGCAGGTGTGTGTAAAGGCAGTGTATAAGGGCAGTGGAGTGTAAGGGAAGTGTGTATATGTGTGTTTATGGGCAGTCTTGTGTAAGGGCAGTATATGCGTTTATGAGTGTTAATGGGCAGATATGTGTATGTAAAGGTAGTGTATGTGTAAATGTGTGTTTATGGACAGGTGTGTGTAAGGGCAGTGTAAATAAAATAACCTCTGTAAAAAAAAGGACCAGTTAGTGAACATATTGTCAGAGAAATGTGGTTTAGATGATTATATGTCTATGGGGTTTGTTGGATTATTGTGATCACTGGAAGAAATCTAATCAAATGAAGAATATGTGTTTTAAAACCAAGAATTAGAATCCAAATATCTCTCATCTCAGGAAAGAACACATATTAGATTTTCTGCCACCCAACCACAGAGAACTTGAAGTTGTGACTTGCTTAGCATATTAATCATTTCTACATTAATATTCGGGGGGTAGAGTTTCAAACACGTTGTCTACCAGGTTAAGACCCTTGGAACATGTCCTACATGTCTTGATAGAATTTATAAAGGACAGAATATGATTTATCAATCATTGCTAGAAGACATAATGAACTCGAAGCTACATTATATCTTTGGGATTTAAGACAAATCCCAAGGAAATCCACCATTCATTAAATAATAAGGCAAATCCCATAGGAAGCCACTATACAAGTTATATAAACCCTTCTAAAATTGAAGAAGCTTGCTTAGTAGCTACAAAACCTTGTAGTGAATCGAGCTGCATTGTCGATATTCAGATCTGGACACCTGGTAGATTTCAACAATTTCCAGAACTAAGGAGAACCTTGTGAGACAGCATGATAAATGTGTCCACCGTCAGTACTAGCTTCATTATTCTTGGTCTTGTCGAGATGGAAAGACAAAAATATTTATACTTTACGATATCTCTTGGACTGTATGTCATCACCATGCTCTTAACATCAATGATTGTTTCCATTATTGTCACGGAACCAAGACTTCATGAACCCATGTACCTCTTCATTTGCAATCTACTTATCAATGGGATTTTCGGAAGTACAACATTTTTCCCGAAGCTTATAATCAACTTGCTTTCCGGGTCTAAAATGGTCTCTTTAGTTGATTGTTTAATCCAAGCTTTTTGTGTACATACTTTTGGTGCGGTTGAGTTACTTACTTTTACCGTCATGGCGCAGGACAGATATTTAGCTGTTGGCCAACCTCTTAGATACCCAACACTGATGACGAATGGAAAGGCCCTGACATTCATAGCTATGATCTGGGTTATTGCATTTATATCTGTCCTTGTACCCGTGATGATGACAGCATGGCTTCCTCTGTGCGGCATAAATATTAACAATTTGTTTTGTGATAATATGTCACTCGTCAAACTGGCTTGTGGTGACTCATCTGTCAATAATATATTTGGAGCAGTTGAGGCGTTTCTTATGATTTTTATTGCTCTCGTGATCATAATTTATTGCTACATAAAGACATTTTTGATCTGTCTGAAGGTATCTAAGGAGGCATATCAGAAAGCTGTCAGTACGTTGGTGACCCACCTGTATGCCTTTTCCAGTTTTCTGATCACAGCCTTTTTTGTTCTTCTGCGTTACAGAATGAACAGTGCTACATTTCCTCTTTATGGACATATAACGCTCTCCTTCATCGGCCTTGTAACCCCGACTATTGTTAACCCGCTCATTTATGGGCTAAGGACTGAAGCCCTGAGAAGTAAAATCATTCAGAACTTCCAGAAACTCTGTGCATGATCTGAGAAAACCTAATGTGCTCTAAAAGACAGCGTTCTAGACTGTATAATCCTTAATTTATATCAATTTCAATTTTATCACAAGAATCAGACTGAGATTTGTTTTGCATGTTAAATACACTGCCGTTCAAAAGTTTGGGGTTGATTAGAAATGTCCTTGTTTTTGAAAAGAAAACAATTTTTTTTCCATAAAATAACATGAAATGGATCAGAAATCTTGCGCAGACTGTGTTATTGTTCTAAATTACTATTGTGGCTCAAAGCAGCTGATTTTTAATGGCATATCTTCGTAGGTATACAGAGACTCTTTATCACTCCCAACACCAGAGCCATAGCTAGCTCCTTTTGCCCTTATACATGACTTCCTTTACACACACCTGCCCATAAACACACATATACACATACACTGCCCTCACACACACCCTGCCTTTACACACATATATGCACATACACTGCCCCACACCTGCCCATACACGCTGCCTTTACACACACCATCTTACAAACACGCACACATATACACTGCCCTTACACCCCTTTCTCCCCATCTTTTACCTTTCTCATCCTCCATACTGTCGTGGAAGCATGAGGTCTGACATTTCAAACCTCTGCTTTAGTGTTGCCTAATCACTATGCACCGGCTCTTGATGCAGAGTGCGGGGGTACAGCGTCGCATCTCAGCACTTGACATAGTGATTAAAGAGCACGGAAGCCGAGGTCTGAAGTGACAGACCTCACGCTCCCTAATGTCAGGCCCGTTTGAGGGAGATTGTGATCTCCTCAACCAGTCCTGCAGCTGCTGATTGGGCGGCTGTGCGCCCCCCTCTCAGCAGGGCCCTAGGCGAATGCCTCTCTCGCCTCTAAATTTGAGATTAGTCATTTTCTACATACTGTTTGAAAAAGACCCATCAATCAATAACATAAATTGAAACTACAGCTTGCCTGTGCCATCTTTGACCCCGAACAGCTTGCTGTGCCATGTTTGACGCTGTCATACCAATAGGAATGAGGTGGGAAGTATACCTAAGCACTATACCACTTGATGACTAATTATTTTAGTTACTCCACCAACAAGGAGTTTGGAAAGAAGGAGGCAACTGCCACCCCTCCATTTTGCTTATTAGTAAGGGGTATAGAAGATTCTATGTAGTACAACTACATGTAGTGCACTTCTGAAGTAAATTCCATACCAGGATTTTGCATGAGGCTCTAGAATCCAGATCTGATTCCCAGGCTTCCAAGTCTGTGTTTTATGGGCAAGGAAGGACAAAGGAGACCCGTCTCCCTCCCAGAAGCCTTTAAATTATTTTTTCATATTTTTACCCTTCTCAGTTCTTCATCTCATTTTTTGTCCTACTCACCTCTCCTAAAAAAAATACTCAACCCATTTTCTGTTGACCAACCTGGGACATGGACCTTTTCGTTTGTGGTCCATTGTGAAGGGTGAAAGGTCTATGATCTCCTTGCACCCCTCATATCACAAATTATAAATCGAAAAAGATATATAATTTATATATTATAAATATAAAATATACATTTATAAAATATATATTGTAATAAATAGATAGAGGATCCATCCAAATGAATATATTATTTTATTTCGGTTTAAATGGCACTTATGCGAAATGCTGTGATATCAGTTTTTCCTAGATGAGTGACACTTCACAAACTATACTATGCCACTCAATGTACGACATTATTGTCATAATTTGCAGCTCATTATCTGAGCAGTCAGGTCCCAGGCTAATTGGATCTCACCTGTTACATGTAATTAATGGGCTTATTAGCAGTTGTCACAAGGGAAGTATCAGGAGTGTTTTGTCAATGATACTGAAGCGTCAGCATGAAGTGGCCCTTCGGGAAGCAACCTATGAGGAACTGTTTATGCCGATCTTGGTAATTCATACAGAAGTCATCTCCATATCCCAATAATTCTGTATTTGATTCTAAATGTTGATGTTAAAGCTTTATTACACTATATAAGAATATGTACTTGTTGCTGGAAATTACTACACAAATAATGATATTATACTCCAAAATGATGATTTTGTTCGATGGGATTGAGGTCAGGGCTTTGTGCGGCCAGTCAAGTTCTTCCACACTATACTCATCCAGCCATGTCTTTATGGAGGTTTTACAAATGGGGCAGTCTAGGGCTAAAGTTGAAAACAACAGTGAAAGGTGATGTGATGGCCTGTGGCTAATCTGCTATGGTAAGCAGCGTACCTGGATGCCAGGTTCATGCATGGACTTCCCATTCCCTTTGTGCCCAGAGAATCACGGATATTGAGGTGCAAGCCGTGGTCGGCTTTTCTGGAGGTGTTGAGCGACAAGTGGGCCAAAGAACTGTATAAGTGGAAGGTGGAGAAGTTCCTGCTTATCCGCCCTTTGTCCTAACAGTAGGGGGAGTCAGTCAATGACAACTTTGCTAGGGAACTGTGCTCAGTTTCTTACACTTCCTCCAATAGGGTGGTGGATTTAGCGCGAGAGGCGGGGCTGGGGGGGCTTATGAGGCTAGGTTTCCACTTGGGTTTTTGTCCTGCGTTTTTTTCTTGATGAAAAACGCCAACAAAAACGCCAAGAAAACTGCCACTGCATTTTCCTGCGTTTTGGCGTTTTTTGTGGAGTTTTTTCTGGCGTTTTAGCCTTTCTGTGGAAATTGCTTTTTTTGACCTTAGGCAGTTTTTCCAGCCTTTACAAGTTAGATGTTTCACCCAGCTAAAAGGGATTAGGATAAATGGCAAGTATCTGCCCTCTCCTGATGTCATTTACTTGGTAGAGTTCTACTTAAACGCCCCGGCGGACCCTTTTTTCTCTTTTCTGTGGTTTGTAAGGCATGCTTTATTCCGAATGTCTGCTCCTCTAGGAAGATCGGCCCCAAATGATGGTGCAAATAGTTTGCTGTTGCTTTTTGGCGCGCAGGATCCAGTTTATGCGTCAGGTATTTTTTTGTTTGTTTGTTCCAAATGGTGTAAATTTCAATATGAACTTTGTTTTGTGTGAAACTGTTTGTTTCCAGCCTATTTCTCGTAGGACACACAGATACTGGGTCCATCCTCTGCATTGTAACTGTGGAAAAAACGCCATAAAAAACGCCAAGGCACAAAACCCACATGGCTTTTTCATGGCGTTTTTTCTCTCCCATAGACTTCTATTGGAGAAAAACGCCAAGATTTCCTTGCAAAAAACGCCAGAGTGTCAACATGCTGCGATTTTGAAAAACTGCCACAGAGCCCAAAAAAGCAGAAAAACAGGACTGAAAAAACGCCAAACAGAAAAACGCCAAGTGGAAATGGCATTTTGCGATTTCCTATTGAAGAACAGCTAACATCTGGCTGCAGCGTTTTTTCACTAAAAAAACGCCAGGTGGCGCTATTGGCGTTTTTATGGGCGTTTTTAGCAAAAAAAAACCAAGTGGAAACCTAGCCTGACGAAGGTGGACATTAAATCTGCTTTTCGCTTGCCCCGATACACCTAGATTTCCACCATCTGTAGGGTTGTTGATTTCACGGGGCATTCTACTTCGAACAGTTCCTCCCTATGGGTTGCTCCATTTCGTTTGCCTATTTCTAGAGGTTTAGAGGGTGGTGCGTGAGGAGGTGTGTGGTCGCTCCGTGGTTCATTACTTGGATGACTATTTGTGTATGGGGCCCTAGGGTGCTTGCACCTGTTGCGCATGTTGCAGATAGCGGTCAAGGCTTTTGGTGTCCCGTTGGCTCGAGAGAAGACGGAAGGCCCTACTACCAGTTTCAGCTTCCTGGGACTGGAGATTGATTAGGTCCAAGGGGTATACTGCCTTCCCACAGACAAGTTTGTCGCACTGAGGGCAGGGTGATTGAGGTGCGGGCTGCCAGGAAGGTGATGTTGCAGGTATTTTAGTTCTTGCCGGGACACCTTAATTTCTTGTGCACGGTGATTCTGGTGGGTTATGTATTCTCTCTGACGAGGGCCACGGTAGGAATTTGGGCCGTCCATCATCGGATTAGGGTGTCAAAGCCAATACAGGCGGACATTGTGGTATAATGATAACAGTAAACCTATATGTTTGCCTCAGTATATAATGATAGCACTTATGCTGTACCACCGTCAATGTCTGCCCCAGTATATAGTGATAGGTGTTATGCTGTACCACTGTCAATGTCTGCCTTAGTATATAATGATAACAGTTACACTGTACCCCTGTCAATGTTTGCCTAACGATAGAAGCTATGCAGTTTTGTGTGTGTGTGGGGGGGGGTGCCACATACAGGAGCCGCCCCAGGTGCCAGATACTCTAGGTATACTATGGATCTATGTACAACATATTCTTGCTTTTGAATTAATTTCCCGTACAATGCTATGCTGCCAGGGAAGAAACAGGTTTACAATAATATCAGTGAAGTATCTTTCCATCTTTCCATGTCTAAGCTAGGGATTCTGTTAAACATGCAGCTGTGCCCATATTTTACCACTAGATGGCAATGTTGCCACACTACAGAGAAACCAACAGTATCTGTGCTGCCAGAGAGAGAGAGTCTCTAGTCTAAACTAACTAGTTATTTTTAACTTCAATACTGCATAAATAGTCAGATTCTACACTAATTGTTGTAAGCAAACTAATAGTTCAGGAAATTGAAAAATATCCCTTAATAATGTATTCAATACAAAGCCAAGTTCCCTTCCGAGATTCAGAAAAAAAACTGGAGCGAAACAATCCAATAGAACTTTCAAGTGCTTGGCAGCATGAACTGGTGGTTCCTCGACCAGAACCCACTTGAGTTTCAGTTGATCTAACCTGAAGTATATTGCCCCCCTGAGTCAGAACCTAATGCAGTGTTACTTGTCCCTGCGGTAAAAGGGTTGGCTGCTCACACACTGTTTGCGAGCAACAAGAAAGAAGGCTCCAGGCGAGGAGTAAGGGGATAGAGGAGTGACTGAGAGTTTGTTAGCATGGCTGTATACGTGCGTATGTGTTTGCATCAGCTTGTACATGTATGCAAGAGTGTGTGTAAATGTGCATGGTAGTAAGAGTTGCCAACTTTCTTGCAAAAAAATACCGGCCATGCTAATTTGCATAATCTGGCATATAGGGGGTAAAAAGGCATATCATGGGACAGAGTGTCATATAGGGGGGTATAAGGTATTTCTGGAGGCAGAGTGGCATATAGGGGGTTAAAAGGAATATCATGGGGCACTCTGCCTCCAGAAAAGCCTTATGCCTTCCATATAACAGCCCTCCCCCGATTTACCACTGCTTCTGACTCCCTGGTGTCTGGTGGGGGCAGCGGATGAAGGCCGGCGTTCATGAAATTAAAGGGGCCGGCGTGCACACACTGCGCCACCCAATGGCCGTGCCTCAGCTCTTCGTCCTACCCCTTTTAAGACGTCGGATGAAGTGCTGAGGCACGGCCATTGGGCGGCGCAGTGCGTGCACGCCAGCCCCTTTGATTTCATTAGGCGCCGGCGGACGGCGGCTGTTTTAAATGTTGGTCCGCCGACCCACGGCCGTCTTCATCTCTCATTCCGTGCTTTTACAACATCGGCAGGTAATCAATAGGTTATTAAGTAATTGTTTTTATATATTGTTAATATTTGGCATAGGAAATGAGGTATGCATATTTGTATATACACCGATCAGCCATAACATTATGACCATCCACCCAAAATTGTGTAGGTCCCCCTTTTGCCACCAAAACAGCCCTGACAGATCGAGCCATGGATTCCACTAGACTTCTAAAGGTATCTGGCACCAAGACCTTAGCAGCAGATCCTTTCAGTCCTTTAAGTTGTGAGGTGGGCCTTAATGGGTCAGACGTTTGTCCTGCACATCCCACAGATGTTCGATTGAATTGAGATCTGGGGAATTTGGAGGCCAAGTCAACACCTTGACTCAAACCATTTCTAAACCATTTTCACTTTGTGGTAGGGTGGATTATTCTGCTGAAAGAGGCCAATGCCATCAGGGAATACTGTGTCCATGAAAGGGTGTACATAGTCTGCTTGAGTATGGCGGTACTTGCCACAGTAACATCCACATAAATGGCAGAACCCAAGGTTTTCCAGTAGAACTTACCCAAAGCATCACACCGCCATGCCTTCTTCAGGTAAGCCGTGTACCCGGCCATCCACGTGATGTAGAAGTAAACATGATTCCTCAGACCAGCCACCTTCTTCCATCACTCCGTGGTCCAGTTCTCATGCTCATGTGCCCATTGTAGGAGCGTTTCGGGAGTGGACAGGGGTCAGCATGGGCACCCTGACTGGTCTGCGGCTACGCAGCCCCATACGCAACAAACTGCAATGCACTGTGTGCATTCTGACACCTTTCTATCAGAATCAGCATTAACTTGTTCAGCAATTTGAGGTACAGTAGCTCTTCTGTTGGAATTGCCTACATAGGCCAGCCTTCGCCCCCCCCACGTTCATCAATGAGCCTTGGTTCCAGTTCACCGCTTTTCCTTCCTTGGGTCACTTTTGATACTGACCACTGCAGACCGGGGACCCCCCACAAGAGCTGCAGTTTTGGAGATGCTCTGACCCAGTCGTCTTGCCATCACAATTTGGCCCTCGTCAAAATCGCTCGATGTTGACCATGTAGGTGACAGGTGACAATATAACGCAGGGTAGTTACATTTCATAATTGTTCCAAAGAAACAAAATATATGTACACACACACTTTCATGTATACAGGATTTTTTCTGCACCCCTGGTTCATCAGTTTCCAAGGCCAATAACCCATATCTCATCATCATTCTCTTCAACCTCTCTTCAGCAACAGCTTGTCAGTCTGCTTTGTTTTTTATATATATATATATATATTTAAATTACTAGTTTAATATAAATGTGCCTTTGTGTGTTCTTCATATTTTTTATCATGATTTTTAGAACGATGCCCTGCCGCTATTCGCCTTTTCTCATTTGAGCTCCCTGGTTACATTTTTAAGAACCTCACGGGAAAAAAACCTGCCAAGAGTCATTAAAATTAATTGAGTCCGTTCATGTGATTGCCGCTCAAAGCAACTCAAGTAAGCAGATAAAACCCAGACCGTGTACAGGAGGAAGGAACGCGCCGCTCTCGTCTCAGCCCGATCCTGCTGTCTTTTTGGTAAGTAGTCGGTATTACTGGAATTAATTTAAGATAAATTCTTACAGCTATATTAAAATGTATTCTGAACACTTCATTTGATTTTAATCCCTTAATGACAAAGTCCGTACATGTACGGGCTCAAAAGGCATTGTTTTCAATGGTGTTAGGGACCGCCCATTGTCCTTTAGGGGTTAATTTTGAAACAATAAGACGAGATGGGTGGTGAGGTTTTCAGGGCTGAGATAATGCGTCCGATCAAACGCTGAAACAATTTGAAGGCAAGCCTGAATGGCTAGGAATCCAAACTACCTATAGCCTGGCCATACAGATTCTGCATATATGAACATGTACACAGTTTCAATACTCTATAGAAAATTCTATATTAAAATATACTAGTAGCCCATGGTGTAGATGCAAGTACTTACTCCCCAGATGTGTTTCCCAAACGGCCCGAATGCTGGTCCTCATGGAAACCTTGACTTGTCATTATTTAAAGATGCACTTAATTGAGTCACCTGCATTCAAGCAGGGATATCAAACATAACATACTGGTAGTAAAAGCTGGCAGTCATTCATAAATTCTCAGTAACATGATGTATAATGCACTAAGGGGCAGATAGGTAGACCTGCAGTGCATGAGACTGGTGACTTAAAAGGGTTAAGTACTATAAAATGCACTCTTTACTTGTAAAACCACCAATTTTATCTACTTGGAAACTGCTTCCATTGAAAGGAGGCTTTGTCTGCACGTGTGTGGGGTGGTCTCATAGACCACCCATGGAAGTGTAGCCCTTTTTTGGACTAACCTGGGTGCAGGGTTAGTCTCCAGCTTGGTTATCTCCATATTAGTGATAGCAGGTAGTCCTGAGCCTCTGCAAATCGTTGAGAGATTGGAGATCTAATGACGCAGCGCTTCCACTTAGCTGGGATATCTGAAGCTTTCAGATATATTACCCACTAAGAAAATAACTTTACAATAACAAACTGAGAAAAAAACCAAGACAGACACAATAGAAACCTTTTTTTCACAAGAGGAATGTCATCTACTAAATATGTTGTAGCAGACTATACTTTATGTAATATTAGAACATCAGTAACTATAAACTATGTAAGCACACAGCTCTTAACCTAACATTTACACAGAATGCAATAGCACAATTTAGACAACAATGCCCACTTTCACAATACCCCCTCACAAAAGTGTAGCTTGTGTCCAATTTGCAGTAATCCAGCCCCAAATTCCCCAGGGAAACGGCGGTGCACTTAGGTGGGGCCCTTAAATGTAGTAGATGGTATTATCTTGGTATAACAGGTTAGGATGGCACCAAAACTTTATGGAAGAAACTGGTAACAACTCACACGTCCCAGGCTCTGTTCTTTTGAAGAGAGTAGGTATTTTACGTGTTGAGGCTGGATTCAACTCCAACAACCACTAAATCATGCTTGACTTTTTTTGTCAAATCATGCTTGACTTAGCTTTTTTTGCCCCAGTATGCCTCAGATTTGTAATCTCTGGCTTAGATTCTCCAGGCATCTGTACAGAACATCACTCCTGGCTCCTCTTCCTCAGGTCCTCAATCTCTAAAATGGATGCCTTGACCCTCCCTTTCCTTTTCAAAAAATCCCCAGTGATTGGCTTACACAGATTCTCCAGGCATCTGTACAGAACATCACTCCTGGCTCCTCTTCCTCAGGTCCTCAATCTCTAAAATGGATGCCTTGACCCTCCCTTTCCTTTTCAAAAAATCCCCAGTGATTGGCTTACACAGATGTTCATAATACTGGCTGATGAAGGACAGTCAGTCTGCCATATCTAGAACTTTGTGGTGTATAGTTCATCACCATGGCAACTGGAGGAGTTCTAGTGCCAGGGCTACAGAAGTATTCCTTGAGTCATGGCTGGAGCTGGCACTGAGTATCCAACCCGTGCGTGGGCAGCGCTTATATGCCTTTGGGTGAAAAGGGAGCAAATTTAGTACAGTAATGCTACTTAAAAAAAATTATAAAAAATATACGTATTTATAAGTAATATATATATTATAAGTAAATATACGGAGCAGCTTCCGATCCAAGCTAGGCGTCATGAAATTATCCAGAACAGGTCATGTCGTCATGAAGCCACAAATTGTACACGTATCATAGTATTAGATGCCTTTAACAGATTCTCGCACCGGTGCCCTGAGGCTTCTAGTTACGCCCCTGATACTGTATATTAGAACATCCCATTGAAGAACATAAGGTGTTGAAGCCGGTGTGTGTTGTTGTTTATTGTTTTACATTGCGCCATCATATTGCACAGCTCTGTACAATGTGTATACACCAAGGTAGATGAACATCATTAATGGTTAATGGATTAAGTTTATTTACATTCTTCTTAGACATCTTAGTATAATAGAACCCAAAAAAATATTAATTGTAGTTAAAATTCCACTAGTACCCCATTGTGCTGCGGTACTTAGTGGACACAGGCTTGATCAGGGCCGTACTGGGGATCGCGAGGCAGCCCTGGTGCTTTAAGGCCAGCGGCTGCCTGATGACATAGGGGCGACTGACCGATGGATACATGCGGCCATTTGCTACATTTTATGTTCATGTTGTGTGCGGCTGGGCATATCCATCCACCGAGTATGGGGCTTCAATGGCTAACAGCCAATCAGGCATTTGCCCAGTGTGCCAGATGGCTAGTCCAAGACTGGACTTGAGTACTGCTAACTAAAAAAATATATATATATATAAAAAATAAACAAACAAACAAAAAAAAACATTTCAAGCATTTTTTTTACATTTGAATATTTTTTCTTTAAACAAATAAATGTCATTGCAATTCAAATATATATAATATATATTATATATTAATATATATATAAATATAAGTATATAACATTGTATGTTATAGAGGTGTAGGAAAGGTGGCATGATAATTCAATGTATATTTTTGTGGCATGATAATTCAATGTATATTTTTTCTTTTTTTTTTATCATTGATTTGCAGGATGGAATAGGACAGACCCAAAAAAAAAAAACGATGGTCAATTCAACATACACGCATCCGACGCAGCTAAGGCTCGGCTTTGAAGAAATGACCTCCGTACGATATCTCTACAGCGCCATTGTTTTGGTTGGGTTTATGATGATCGTCTTGTACAACGGAGCTGTGATCTCCGTGGTGGCGATGCACAAAAGTTTGCAGGAGCCAATGTATATATTTGTCTCCTCGCTATGCGTCAACGAACTATACGGGAGCACCGCATTTTTCCCTAACTTATTCTTCAACTTGGTTACCAATTCCCAAGCCATTTCGTACGTCGGTTGCTTGACGCAAGTGTTTTGTATTTATACGTATGTCGGCTGCGAACTGACCATTCTAACGGTTATGGCGTTCGATCGTTATGTTTGTATCTGTAACCCTCTGAGATATCATACGATATTGTCCTTATCAACTGTGTACAAACTGATTGTGGCCAGTTGGCTGTATCCAATTATTCTGATAGGCATACTTGTTACAATGACAGTCCGGCTCCCGTTGTGCGACACGGCCGTCCTGAAGATTTACTGCGATAACTGGACAGTCGTGAGGCTGTCCTGCATCGATACGACAGCAAACAATATATACGGCCTTTTCGTCACCGTGGCTTTGGTGGTTCTTTTGCCTGCGCTAATCTTCGTGTCCTACGTTGAGATTTTGAAAGTGTGCTTAAAATCCCCGGCACAAACCAGAGTTAAGGCTTTGCAGACCTGTACACCTCATCTGATATCCATCACCGTCTTCGTTGTCGATGTGCTTTTCGAAATACTTCTCTATAGGTTCGCACCCACAAACGTTCCTTCCCAAATCCGCGTGGTCATGTCCATTCAGTTACTGGTGGTGCCACCGCTGCTCAATCCTCTCATGTATGGACTGAAGACAAAAGAGATAAAAAGTAAACTAGCTCAGCTTGTGCAACGAGACCTTTGTACGAACATTAAGGCACAGACTGGCTTCACCGTTCCTTAAGAGATAGTTTTAAAAATAAAAAAGTTTTAATTATTCTGTTGATGTGAATAATTGAATCTGCACCTTAAATCTGCAACATTGTAGTAAGTTGAGCAATAAGATTATTTTTATGTGATTTTCACCAATGAAAACTTCAATACATCCCAGAAGACAATTAATAAAAATCTACAAATATTTTTTTAAATATTGGCTTTTAATCTGCATTTTCAGCACTAGGAAACACTTCTTGTGGATAATATATTTTTTTGAAATTTAAAATTTTTTATTATTTTCGAATTTTTTGAAAAAGGCACAGTATGCAAAAGGTACATGAACAGACTCTCAGGACATACAATGACGAATACATAGCATCACAACCCAGCATGAGAAAATAAACAGGAGAGGAAGCGCCAAAGAGCCCCATCACGATACATAGTCACCAAGGCGAGAATAGTAATCATACAAAGTATATATTTAAGAGAGTTGTGAAATAACACATAGCATCATGACAATGTGTAGTCGGTGACAGCAATTATAACTGAAGATCGTTAAACTAACCGCCTGAGAGCCACAGAAAAAGTGCCTCTGTGGAGCAAACCAGGACAACTGAGCGCCTGGAAAGATCTATAACCAAAAAACATAAACCAACACTTGACCCTGGGAGCGAAGCACCTTAGACGTATTGACCCGAGGTTAGAAAGATCTGTAGAGGTTATACAGAATAATGACCAGTATCATGTACCAAAAAAAAAAAAAAAATTACAGAAATAAAGAAATAAATTAAAAAAAAGGGGAAAAAACCAAAATAAAGAACATGACATAAGCAGACCCTCCTGGGGGGAACAGGACATCATGGGAACCACAGCCATAGGCAGGAGAAAACAATAACATAAAAAAAAACAAACAAAAAAACTGATAAGAAACCACAATAGCACATAGGCGCGGCTCGCCAACACCCGGGACTAATCGCCCTCCCAAAACGCGGCATCACGCATAACAAGCCAAGGAGCCCATACTTTTTCGTATTGAAGCATTTGGTGGTCATTTCTGAAAGAAAGTTTCTCCATGACATGGACACGATCTAATTGTTGTCGAATAGACGACAGACGGGGTATCTCCATTGATTTCCAGTGGCGGGCTATGAGCAGTTTGACCGCCAGAAAAAAATGCAAAATCAATTTCCTACTAGGAGGAGAGAGGTGGTCAGGGAACATGTGAAGAAGCGCTAGCTGTGGTGACAAGGGGAGGCAAACCCCTAGGGAGGACTCAAGAAAGTTAAACAATTTCTGCCACACAGCCAATATAGGTGGGCACGACCACCAGACATGCAACATCGTACCCTCGGATTGGCAACCCTTCCAGCATAGGGCGGAACAGGAGGGAAACGTGTGATAGACGTTTTGGTGTCAAATACCATCTACACGCTAGCTTTTTTTGTAATTCAACATGGTTGGTACAATGTGTCACACCTCTCATCGCCTCCTCAGACTCGAGCCACGACTCTAGTGGAAATGTAGTGTCCAATTCCTTTTCCCACGCCAACATATGAGGGAGTTTATTCTCCCAGAGACCAGATAGGAGAGAGGTATAGCACGCTGAAATTGCACCTTTACGGGGAGCAGAAGCTAAACATAAAAGAACGATTGGGTGCGAGGAGGAAATATTAATCGGCAGAATAGGGTTGCGAGACTGAAGTAAGTGCCTAATTTGTAAATACTTGTAAAAGTCTCGTGGTGGAAACAAATACGCGGCACACAAATCAGAAAATGAGCGTAAAGAACCGCAGTGGAAAAGGTCGCCTAAACGGAGGGGTGAGTGAGACTCCCAAGCCTGTACGTGTAAGTGCGGGATTAACAATTCCAAGGAGCATAACGGTGTAGCCCTAGTGAGGTGCTGCAATGAAGGAAGTCGTTTAGCGACCTGAGACCATATCTTGAACGTGCAAAGTGTAGTGGGTGGGAGAGGAGGGAGAGGCGGAAAAGAACGTGTCGGAAGCCATAGTAGCTGTGATACTGAATAAGGGTGCAAATAGGAATTCTCCAACAACACCCAACGAGGAATATAAGAGCGGTAGTGAAAAGCAGTAGCTTGTGAGAGGATCGCGGCCTTGTAGTATGCCCCGATGTCTGGAGCACCCATACCTCCCTTGAACCTAGGAGAGAAAAAGGACTGTTTGGAGATCCTGGAGCGACCACTCAGATTAATAAAGTCATTAAGTGAGGTTTGTATGCGCGATAGGAACTGAGAAGGGATAGCAACCGGGACTGCTCTAAAAACGTACAACAATTTCGGAAGGACCATCATTTTGACTGATGCGATGCGCCCGAGCCAGGAAAAATCGAACGACCACCAACCTTGTATTGTGTTGAGTATATGTTTCCACAGAGGGATGATATTAAAATCATTCAATTTGGACAGGGATTTAGGAAGCTTAATTCCCAAATAAGAAAGGTAATCTCGCCGCCACTCAAAATTATACGTGGCCCGAAGCGAGGTGGATAAATGAGCCGGAAGGTGTATGTGCATAGCCTGTGTTTTGTGTATGTTCAGTTTGTGGTAAGACACCGCTGAGTAGTGTGTAAATTGGGCCAATAGTGCAGGTAAGGAAACCGAGGGATTTGTGATAGCTGCTAAGATGTCGTCTGCAAAAAGACCAAGAATAGATTCATGGCCACCAGCATGCTGGAAACCATGAATCAACGGATCAGAGCGGATAGATTGGGCCAATGGTTCCAGGGCCAATGTGTACAATAGAGGGGATAGTGGGCAACCCTGACGCGTCCCATTAGAAATCGAAAACGGGGATGAGAGAAAACCCGAAAA
This sequence comes from Spea multiplicata, assembly GCA_009364415.1. Taxonomy (NCBI): domain Eukaryota; kingdom Metazoa; phylum Chordata; class Amphibia; order Anura; family Pelobatidae; genus Spea; species Spea multiplicata. Next base: position 8,448 of record VKOC01002789.1, on the reverse strand, counting down.
AAGGACAGATGCAGAAGGAGAAGAGTAGAGGGCCATGATGGAACGAATCGCAGAGGGCGAAAAAGCAAACTTCTGGAGGACAGAGGAAAGAAAAAGCCAATGTAGCCTGTCAAAGGCCTTTTCCGCATCGAAGGAGATGAAGAGACAAGGGGTTTTGTGTCGCGAGGCCTCCCAGGAAAGGTCAATAAACTTACGGGTGTTGTCATTCGCTTGTCTGTGTCTAACAAAACCCACCTGGTCAGAGTTGAGAAGGAAAGGGAGAATCGCGGAGAGCCTGTTTGCTAAGAGCTTGGCATATATCTTAATGTCATTGTTCAACAGCGAAATAGGACGAAAATTCTCACATCTATCTGGAGTCTTGCCTGGCTTAGGAAGGGTAACTATATGAGCACGAAGGTTTTCAGTCGGTATGCACCCTTTGGACATGAAAGATTGGAAGAGAGAGAGAAGGTGAGGGCCAAGAATTGGGAAAAAGGTTTTGTAGTATTGACCTGTCAATCCATCCGGGCCAGGGGCAGAGTTGTTTTTAAGTTGGCGTGTAATGATTTGGATTTCATCTAAATCTATGGGAGCGTCGAGACTAAGCCTCATATCATCCGTGAGAGAGGGTAAGGAAATAGAGTCAAGATAAGCATTAATAGAGTCAGTCGCAGGCTGAGGAGTAGAGACGTCAGTAGATAGATTATAGAGAGAGGAATAGTAATTAGCAAACTCACTAGCAATATGGGACGGGTCGCGTAAAACCAGGCCTTGCGAGGAGCGAAGAGAAGAGGGACGCGCCAGGGCTGAAAAGTGTCGAAGTTTGTGAGCTAGCATCGTGTCCGCCTTATTTCCTTTGGAATAAAAGCGTTGTCTGATTTTCAACATTAAAGCTGTGTGGCGAGACTGAATTTCATCTAATTTGAGTCTAATGCGGCGGATCTCAGCAGCATGTTGGGGGGACGGAGAACTTTTATTCAAGGCCTCCAGGTCATATAGTTGGAGAAGCAAAGAGTCTTTATCACCCTTCTTCTCCCTTTGCTTTTTAAGATATGAAGCCATACTAATAAACCGACCCCGAATCACCGCCTTATGGGCATTCCACAAGGTTTCAACCGAGTCCACAGAATCAATATTCTCCTGAAAAAACAAATCTAGATGGGAGCGAATTTGTGATGTGAAAGAATCGTCAGTAAGGAGAGAATCATTAAGGCGCCAGGAGCCCTTGCCTTGGAAAGGATGTGTGACACGCAACTTTAAGTGTAAGGGAGCGTGATCCGACCAGTTAATGATGCCAATAGAGCAGTCCCGGATTGCCTGAAGTGTGATTTTATCAACTAAAATGCAATCGATTCTAGTGTAAGAGTTGTGTGGTGCAGAAAAGAAAGAATAGTCCCGTTCAGAAGGGTGACGAAGGCGCCAAACATCATAAAGTTGAAACAAGTGTAAAGTGGTGGAGAGAGCGTTGGCGAGGGATCTCATTTGCCTGCCGTATGTGCCGGTCAAGGCAGAGGAGGTATCTAAGAGAGGGTCAAAAAATGCATTGAGATCACTGCACAGAATAAGATGGCCTTTTTTAAGGGAGTCGACTTTGGATAACAATTTCTTAAAAAAATGTGTTTGAGAGGTGTTAGGTGCATAAAAGGAAACCAAGGTGTAATCAATAGAATTAATGACGCAATTAACGATCCGATATCTACCCTGGGGGTCAGCTGTCTTTTTAATTAACTGAAAAGAAAGGTGTTTCGAAATAAAAATAGAGACTCCCGCTTTGCATGATTTTGCCATGGAGTGGAAGTGCCACGGGAAATCTTATAAAAAGAAATGTGGGGGAGAGGGTTGCTTAAAATGAGTTTCCTGCACACAGAGAATGTGAGCATGTTGTTTCTTGGCCTCAGAATGGAGCAGTCTCCGCTTATGTGGTGTATTCAGGCCATTAACATTTAATGACAAAAGGTTAAGGGACGCCATAGTGGTGAAAAGTAAAAAATATGGGACCAAAAAAATTCAACAGAGACCCCCAAGGAAGAAAGTCCCAAGGTATACAGTGCGACGAGCCGCGCCCAGAGCATAAAAAACAAGCAAAAAAAAACAAATCAAAATAATAGCAATATGTTGGCATGTGTGGTGCATTTAAAAGGAAATAAAACATAATTGACCGGTCAGCAATTATATGGAAATAAACATCAAAGATGCAGCAATATAATATAAACGCTCCCAGAGGAAAAAGAATAAGTAAAGAAAACACAAAACTGGTATGGAACTCAAAACGTAATCGGCCCATACAGCTGTGGGCCGTCGGGGGGGGGGTGAAAACCCGTATCTTGTAGAGAAACTACACAGGGAAGGAAAGGTCGTTCCCGAATAGGATAGGGAGAGACCTCCAACATATGTAAAAGGAAGAACAGAAAAAAAAAAAAGACCCCAATGAAGCAATTGAAACAAAAATGTCATGACTTATGTAAAAGTACATGTGTGTGCAGGCAAGGGAGGAGTAATGGAACAAAAAAGGTACGTATAAAATGTCTCGTATAAAAAGAGAAAACATAATAGGACATAATGTGGTTGTGGAGAAGCTGGTGTGAAATGCAGAATAGATACGTGTAACAGCATATCCAGTGTGTCCCTAGTACCGAATCGAACACACAGGAAGACATGAGACATGAAGCCACATGCAAACGACATTGCGCATAACGTAGGAGGGAAAAGCATAGATGTCAAGTAGGATGGTAAGTAAACCCTATGGGGCTACGGAAGGACCCAGCCACAGGCCTCCGGGAAAGCATGTGTAACAGTGTGGCGTAAAAAGCATATAATTAAACAATTGAAAAAGATAAAACAAAAGTAAATAATTACAAAAAGAAAAAAAAATACCAAAAACGGGTTAAAGTATAATAGAAAGCAGCAGGTCTCACCACTGCTGCCCAGGAAGAGTTCTCCAAAGCCGTGGAAGGATTCAATTGAGGCGCACGCAAAAACCGGAGTCCAAGCAGAGGAGTACGCGAGAATCCAACCTGTCCAATTAACGAGCGGAGCAACAGTCAAGGCATGAAGCTGTCCACAGACGTCGTCGGACGATGGAGATCGACCAGAACACGAGGGTGTATCATCCGTGAGTGTGGTGTAGAGCAAAAGGGATGAAACAGCGGAACGAACGCTCCAGGTAGGATGAGGCGTCAACAGCGAAGCCACAGTAAAAGCATTTCGGATCCAAGAGGAGCTGAAAATAAAATAAATAAAAAAAAAAAAAAAAAAAAAAAAAGGGGAAAAAATGGTGATGGTGTATGAGGAATAAAACGTCCCAGGCGACCGTAAACCATAGCCTGCACATAGGCCTGAGATGCATCTGAGCAGTTCACGGGTGCGTAGGAGAGCGTTTGGAGTGCACTACCTCCCAGTCTCGGGCGAGCCGTTTGGGGGGAGACCTGGTGGGTGGGAGCGGGTCCCGCGCAGAGGAGGAATTCGAAGGAGCTTCAAGCAGGCCCCAATCAGATAGCAATTGAGAACCTGCGGCCGGTGTTTTAACCAGGTGCGTGGTGCCATCTCTGTTGATAAGTAGACGAGTGGGATACCCCCAACGGTAGGGAATTTTGTGAGCCCTGAGCGCAGCAGTAACAGCTAGAAAAGCCTTACGTTGTTGCAGAGTGTACTGGGAGAGGTCTTGAAAAAACTGCAGATCACGATATTGCTCCGGGAGAGCAGTCTTGTGTCTCGCCCTCTGCATAAATTTGTCCTTGATCTCGTAGAAGTGAATCCGAAGGATGACATCTCGTGGGGGTGATCCGTGTAGCGTTTTAGGACGAGGCAATCTATGGATCCGGTCGATTTTGATCTCCTCAGACGCGGGAAGCTCCAACACCGAGCGGAACAGAGTGGTGGCATAGGTAAGTAAATCCTCTGAGACAACGTCCTCGGGTATACCGCGGATACGTAAATTATTACGGCGAGAGCGGTCCTCTAAATCACTAAGCTTGAGGCGCAGAGAGTCCACTTCATCTTGTAAAGAATTACACGTGTCGACCACAGAGTTGTGTGCCGACGTGAACTCCTCCATCTTGTCTTCAAGATGCGCTGTGCGGCCTCCCAGCTCACGGATGTCTTCCTGAATCTCAGAGAGAGCGTCTGTCATATCATGCCTGAATTTCAGGCGCATCTCGTCGAGTAGCAATTTCATAGCGGAGATGGTGAGGGCTTGATGGTCTGGATCTTCCGCTAAGGGTGAAGGAGATCGGTGAGGAGGAACAACATCCAGGCCCTGCGAGGCGTCTGAGTCCTCCTCGCCATCGTGGATGACCGGCAAAGCGCGGGAAGATGTCTTCCTCCTTGATTTGGTCTCGAAGAAAGTAGGTATGTTGTGAGCAGACGATTTTGCCTTGCCCGCAGACATCTTGGATGTAATTAGTACCGAAAAATCATAAGTCAGTACGGAAAAAAGAAATAAAAAGGGCCGTTGTATGAAATTGTTGGAGGAGCTCCACCACCATGCGTCCTACTCCATAGCTAGCCAAGCCACGCCCCCCTCTTGTGGATAATATTACATTAAGCTATTAATCTTTTTGTTTGCCTTTATGCCCCTTTTAATTGTTATATATTATTATTAGGTACTTTTGTAGTTATTGTTAATATTAAATGTATTTTAACACATTAAATTGTATATTTACACATAGTAAGTCACAGTCCAGGACCGTAAATCGCAATAAAAGGTAACTTTTAATTAATATTAGAATTAATAACAAAAAATCAAATATTCATCTTATAAGTGGTTTTACTTAGTAGAAGATAAATAATGTAATCTATTACCTGCAAAAATGCATCACCTATGTTGACAAATAAATGTATACAAATAAAATAGACATGGCTCCTCATGGCAAAGAGCTCTCTAAGAATTGTTGCTCTACATAAAGATGGCCTAAGCTATAAGAAGTTTGCCAAGACCCTGAAACTGAGCTGCAGCACGGTGGGCAAGCCCATACAGCGGTTTCACAGGACAGGTTCCACTCAGAACAGGCCTCGCAATGGTCGACCAAAGACGTTGAGTGCATGTGCTCAGCGTCATATCCAGAGGTTGTCTTTGGGAAATAGACGTATGAGTGCTGCCAGCATTGCTGCAGAGGTTGAAGGGGTGGTGGGGGTCAGCCTGTCAGTGCTCAGACCATACGCCACAAACTGCATCAAATTTGTCTGCATGGCTGTCGTCCCAGAAGGAAGACTTTCACTAAAGATGATGCACAAGAAAGGCCACAGTTTTCTGAACACAAGTAGACTAAGGACATGGATTACTGCAAATGTCCTGATGAGACCAAGATAAATTTATTTGGTTCAGATGGTGTCAAGCATGTGTGGCAGCAACCAGGTGAGGAGTACAAAGACAAATGTGTGTCTTGCCTACAGTCAAGAACGGTGGTGGGAGTGTCATGGTCTGGGCCTGCATGAGTGCTGCCGGCACTGGGGAGCTACAGTTCATTGAGGGAACCATGAATGCCAACATGTACTGTGACATACTGAAGCAGAGTGTGATCCCTCTCATATTTTTCTAATGACGAAGAAAGAACATTTAAACTTCACAGAATGTTGACAAATTCATAACGGAATCCGGTGTGTTCCACAAACTTCAGGAGCAAGTCAGTATGGCCGAGCCGTCTGAGGCGCTGCGTTCAGGTCGCAGTCTCCCCTGGAGGCGTGGGTTCAAATCCCACTTCTGACATCATATTTTTCTAATGATGAAGAAAGAACATTCAAACTGCACAGAATATTGACAAATTCATAACGGAACCTGGTGTGTTCCACAAACCTCAAGAGCATGTCAGTATGGCCGAGCGGTCTAAGGCGCTGTGTTCAGGTCGCAGTCTCCCCTGGAGGCGTGGGTTCAAATCCCACTTCTGACTTCATATTTTTCTAATGATGAAGAAAGAACATTCAAACTGCACAGAATATTGACAAATTCATAACGGAACCTGGTGTGTTCCACTAACCTCAAGAGCATGTCAGTATGGCCGAGCGGTCTAAGGCGCTGTGTTCAGGTCGCAGTCTCCCCTGGAGGCGTGGGTTCAAATCCCACTTCTGACATCATATTTTTCTAATGACGAAGAAAGAACATTTAAACTGCACAGAATGTTGACAAATTCATAACGGAATCCGGTGTGTTCCACAAACTTCAGGAGCAAGTCAGTATGGCCGAGCCGTCTGAGGCGCTGCGTTCTGGTCGCAGTCTCCCCTGGAGGCGCGGGTTCAAATCCCACTTCTGACATCATATTTTTCTAATGATGAAGAAAGAACATTCAAACTGCACAGAATATTGACAAATTCATAACGGAACCCGGTGTGTTCCACAAACCTCAAGAGCATGTCAAGATGGCTGAGCGGTCTAAGGCGCTGTGTTCAGGTCGCAGTCTCCCCTGGAGGCGTGGGTTCAAATCCCACTTCTGACATCATATTTTTCTAATGACGAAGAAAGAACATTTAAACTGCACAGAATGTTGACAGATTCATAACAGAATCCGGTGTGTTCCACAAACCTCAAGAGAATATCAGGATGGCCGAGCGGTCAAAGGCGCTGCGTTCAGGTTGCAGTCTCTCCTGGAGGCGTGGGTTCAAATCCCACTTCTGACGTCATATTTTTCTAATTATGAAGAAAGAACATTCAAACTGCACAGAATATTGACAAATTCATAACGGAATCCGGTGTGTTCCACAAACCTCAGGAGCAAGTCAGAATGGCCGAGCGGTCTAAGGTCTGCGTTCAGGTTGCATTCTCCCCTGCAGGCGTGGGTTCAAATCCCACTTCTGACATCATATTTTTCTAATGATGAAGAAAGAACATTTAAACTGCACAGAATATTGACCAATTCATAATGGAATCCGGTGTGTTCCACGAAACCTTGAGTGCAAGTCAGGATGGCCGAGCGGTCTAAGGCGCTGCATTCAGGTTGCAGTCTCCCCTGGAGGCGTGGGTTCAAATCCTACTTCTGACATCATACTTTTCTAATGACGAAGAAAGAACATTTAAACTGCACAGAATGTTGACAAATTCATAACGGAATCCAGTGTGTTCCACAAACTTCAGGAACAAGTCAGTATGGCCGAGCGGTCTGAGGCGCTGCCTTCAGGTCGCAGTCTCCCCTGGAGGTGTGGGTTCAAATCCCGCTTTTAACATCATATTTTTCTAATGATGAAGAAAGAACATTTAAACTACTCAGAATATTGACAAATTCATAATGGAATCCGGTGTGTTCAACAAAACCTCAAGTGCAAGTCAGGATGGCCGAGTGGTCTCCTCTGGAGGCGTGGGTTCAAATCCCACTTCTGACATCATATTTTTCTAATGACGAAGAAAGAACATTTAAACTGCACAGAATGTTGACAAATTCATAACGGAATCCGGTGTGTTCCACAAGCCTCAAGAGCATGTCAGGATAGCTGAGCGGTCTACGGCGCTGCGTCCAAATCGCAGTCTCCCTTGGAGACGAGGGTTCAAATCCCACTTCTGACATCATATTTTTCTAATGACGAAGAAAGAACATTTAAACTGCACAGAATGTTGACAAATTCATAACGGAATCCGGTGTTCCACAAAACCTGAAAAACATGTCAGGATGGCCGAGCGGTCTAAGGCGCTGCCGTCAGGTCGCAGTCTCCCCTCGAGGCGTGGGTTCAAATCCCTCTTCTGGCATCATATTTTTCTAATAATGAAGAAAGAACATTTAAACTGCACAGAATATTGACAAATTCATAACGGAATCCGGTGTGTTCCACAAAACCCCAAAAGCAAGTCAGGATGGCCGAGCGGTCTAAGGCGCTGCGTTCAGGTCGCAGTCTCCCCTGGAGGCGTGGGTTCAAATCCCACTTCTGACATCATATTTTTCTAATGATGAAGAAAGAACATTTAAACTGCACAGAATATTGACAAATTCATAAAGCAATCCGGTGTGTTCCACATGACCTCAAAAGCAAGTCAGGATGGCCGAGCGGTCTAAGGCGCTGTGTCCAGATCGCAGTCTCCCCTGGAGGCGTGGGTTCAAATCCCACTTCTGACATCGTATTTTTCTAATGATGAAGAAAGAACATTGAAACTGCACAGAATATTGACAAATTCATAAAGCAGTCCGGTGCCACAAAATCCGAAAAACATGTCAGGATGGCCGAGCGGTCTAAGGTGCTGTCTTCAGGTCGCAGTCTCCCCTCGAGCCGTGGCTTCAAATCCTACTTTTGACATCATATTTTTCTAATGATGAAGAAAGAACATTTAAACTGCACAGAATATTGACAAATTCATGACGGAATCCAGTGTGGTCCAGAAACCTCAAGAGCATGTCAGGATGGCCGAGTGGTCTAAGGCGCTGTGTTCAGGTCGCAGTCTCTCCTGGAGGCGTGGGTTCAAATCCCACTTCTGACATCAAATTTATCTAATGATGAAGAAAGAACATTTAAACTGCATAGAATATTGACAAATTCATAACGGAATTCGGTGTG